>CABFOP010088370.1:0-10246 GCA_900683385.1 Anoplogaster cornuta | reverse complement strand
CCCCCCCCCGACGAGACGTTATGTTTCCATAGCAACGGACAGTCGCTAGTGCGATAGGCCTACCGGACTCTTCTACAGTAACTATGGCGATGATGTACTGTCGACATCACTTCCTGAAATCGTTTCTCTCCTTTCTAGACACCAACCACCAACGGTTGCCTTGGGCCCCCCTGACGTCATTCGTCCCAGTCTGTCCCTGCTGCTGTGTCTTTGATTGGAGGGAAACCCCGTGGATGCGAGCGGGAGAGAGACGCTACACCAAAAATCATCAGCTGTACAGCGGCATCAGGATCAACAACGTTTTACTCCATATTCAGGTTAGTTTTTTTTTTTAAATTTATTTAGCGGTTACAATAAATGATAATATAGAAGACTTGTTCGGGTTGTTTTGAATAGGTATTTAATCTCGCCGTGTCCCAGAATAGGCTGCCACTGGGTCCGGGAGTTGAAAGCAGTGATGCTCCGAAGCTCAGTCATTGTTTGGCGCTTATTGAATGGGAATCGCCAATGCACTCGGGTCATCTAGTTAACTTATTGTGTATAGAGGATACGTATCGGATGCATAACATTAGCTAACCTGTAAACAACGTATTGGTGATTTGATACTAACTGCTTGCTAAACAAAGCAATCCATTTGTTTTCCGGGAAATGAAAAGGGCGTTCACTTTAGACTAAGCTAACGTCAGGCTCCGTCCATTCAAGTTTAGGTGAGTCGGTGACACTAACGGACGTTAGTAGGTCTCTTGTCTTTCTACGGGGATTTACTAGCGTAACGTTACCACAGAAAATGTTGAAGCCAAATAGCGGTGCCTTTTCTGCGTAAATTACGGTGTGTATATATCCGGTGTGCAGGTGAGTCAAACTGGATGGCGTTCATTCCTTAGAAAGGTGCGTCAACACAGGTGACGGTGTGCTGCCATGGACTGCCTGCAAATGCTATGTGGTTTTCAAAAGGCTAATCTCACGTATTTGGTTCTTATTAATTTGTACAAGACGGAGTTGGACAACAATTATCTTCAGGCCACATAGTTTCTTTATTATTATTATTATTTTTATTGATGAACAATCGTGCAATAGCTTCCTGCAGCTATTGTGGGGTGCAGGAAGTACTAATATTACAACAGCAGAGGTGACCTGGCCATCATTAGAACAAGGCTAGACTTCAGTTGACTGGCTATATATCCTCTACCTTCGCTATTGTTTTGATTCAGAATGTGTGCTTGCGTTTAATTATACAGGTTATGAACTGAAGTTTGACAAAGAAATGAATTCCCATGGGGCCGTTTTGTTTGCCCTCACCTGAGTTATCTTAAATGGCATCTTTAAATACAGTAGTCTTTCTGTCCTACATTTAAAATCTGCGTGTCTAAGTGCAATATTTGACCTAGCATCAACATTTGAACACCTGTTTAATATTGGGGCCCTAAGGAAACAAAGGAGCTTAGTACAATCATGGTATTGTCCCCACACTACATGTTGACATTTTTGTGCCATCAATGAACAGACTCTAAAGAAACATGTAAAAAACATGTAAGATGCAATGTAAAAAAGCTGGTATGACCTCATCGACACAATGAGAGTTGAGAATATCTCCCAAGCATTGTGAGAAACTGAACCCTTAAAGCAAACACTTTTGACAGCGTTATTGCTGTTAATGATATAACTGATCCTGAACAGTGGATTCACTCACTTCATCAGCACTAAATATTAAACATTTTGAGTAAATAATAAAGCATTATCATTTTGCATTTTCAATATTCTCCAAGACTATTTAAAGATAGTCACTCCCTAGTTTGCTCCCTATTGACGTTTTGCTATTTCTTTTTGCTTGTGCTACAAAAGGCTTTCAAAATACACTTATTGGGGATTTTGTCTGAGTTTTTTAAGAAGAAGTACTGGTTCATCAAAGTTAAATTATCCAATCCTCCTCCCTCTCCCCTATCATATCCATGTTTTCCATCTCCCTGCCTCCCTCTCTGCCTCCCTCCCCCCTGTTCTCTAACTCCCTCTACTGTCCTATTTATTCTGTCCTTCTACACGCCCTTTCCTACTCCCTCTCCACCATCCTCCCTTCCTCAGCCCTGATAGGAGCCATGGCGGACAAGGAGGAGCTGGTACAGAAGGCCAAGCTGGCTGAGCAGGCTGAGCGCTATGATGACATGGCCGCAGCCATGAAGGCTGTGACTGAGGAGGGCTCAGAGCTCACCAATGAGGAGCGCAACCTGCTCTCCGTGGCCTACAAGAATGTGGTGGGAGCTAGGAGGTCCTCCTGGAGGGTGGTGTCCAGCATGGAGCAGAAGGCTGAGAACAGCGAGAGGGCCAAGGAGTACAGGGAGAAAATAGAGAAGGAGCTGAAGGAGATTTGCACTGACGTGGTGGTGAGGAGCAGACACAGTGGGGAGGGATGAAGGGGAGGGATAAGTGGAAGGATGGCAGTAAATGTTTGAGTTGGATCCAGAGTGGGAAGAGGGGGGAGGATGGGAGGAAAAATAGGGAAAACCAAGAAGTGGTTTCAATTCAGTGTGTGTAATTCAAGTGTGTTCTTGGTCATATGGCTATTTTGAGTGGCATAATTTAGCTGTCTAGCCTAGCATTGTTTTTGAGTCACACCTATCAAAAGAAAACAACACACAAAACAGATGTAACCATGGCTGACTGCGAACCAACATACAAGCTCTCTAAATTTTGGCTTAACTTTATAATGGTGGGAAATAAATAATAAATGCCACAAATTATAGAAACCAATTTCTTGCAAGGGAGGCAGCGCTTGACATTAAGTCTTTGCTTCCGTGTGGAGAATGCAAGATTTTCTGCCTCCCTGCAAGTTGTTGAGGTAGTCCGACACATCAGGGTTTACCAGAGCAGTTATTGTTTTTGTCTATTACATTAACTAAAGCCCCATACAAAGCTCTTGTTTTTTGGGATAATATATCATGTGGAAAACAGTGGTGCTTGAAAGAAATGAGGGGTTCCCCGTGCCTGCATGGACATATATTTGAATGTGATAGAGATAGGTCCTAGAGTCTGGATAATTTGGATACAACTCATATGCATACACGTTTGGATGTAAAACCAAATGTAGGCTGCTCTATTACAGGGCTTATATGGAACACATGAACACAATATCATAGCCAAGTGATTGATTGATTGATAGGCTGACTTGTCACTATTGATGTAATTGTGTGTGGCTTTGAGTTTGACTTGCAGATGTTTCTGTTTTTCTTCGCCCCCATCCCCAGGTTCTGCTTGACAGCCATCTGATTCCCAAAGCTGTACCAGCTGACAGCAAAGTCTTCTACCTGAAGATGAAGGGAGACTACTACCGCTACCTGGCTGAGGTGGCTACCGGAGATGAGAAGACGTGTGAGTAAAGCAGTCCTCTCTGTGTCTAATCAACAAGCGTGGTTCCCATTCCCTACTTTTCACCCATTGCTTGGTTTTCTTTTTACCCGCTTATTCCTATTAAGGGTCACTGGGGGCTGGAGCCTATCCCAGCATACATTAGGTGAAAGGCAAGAGAACAGCCTGGACAGGTCGCCAGTCCATCACTGTCTGTAACACAAGCAGACAATCACTTACACTTGTGCCTATTATGGGCAATTTAGAGTCTCCAATCCACCTGACTTGCATGTCTTTGGAGTGTGGGAGGAAACTGGAGCACCCAGAGGCAACAACGCCAACACAGACATGCAAACTCTACACAGAAAGGGTCACGGATCAACATGGTCTTTCTTGCTGTGAGGTGACAGTGCTAACCACTGACTTTCTCTGCCATCCACCAGAGAGCCCATTCAATACAATATTTGGGGGTGGGGGAAAGCAATATAGCCTTTAGCAATTTCAATTATTGGAGCAAAATTATTATCTAATACAGTGGTTCTCAGTTCTGGTCCTCGGGGCCCAGAGCCCTGCTGGTTTTCTGTCCTACCAGGTAGTTAATTACGTTCACCTGTTGTCCCAGGTTGAAATCAGTCCCCCTTTAGATGGCTGTATTGAAAACCAGCAGGACTTGGCCCTGAGGACCTGGATTGAGAACCACTGATTAAGGTCAAGTTCTGATTCAAGATTGAACCAATCTCTGATGAAATTGCGACTTCAATATTGTATCATATTATGTATCATGAGCGTAGCACATCTTCTTGGTTGGTTGTAAAACTGAAGCTAACCACCCTACTGACAGGTTATTCATGGTAGGCTCCAGGCTGAAGCCTCTTCCTCTGCTCTGCAGTTAAGATGCACAGCTATTGGTTGCTGGTAGACTCTCTCCATCCATCTCTCAAAAAGTAGCTAAGTCAGATAGCAAGTGGATCATTTAGTTTCTATGACAACAGGCCATCACATCTGCTGAAGGAAGTAATGAATGTGTTCTGATTACATGGTCCTTCAAATCGTCTTTAGGATGGATGGGCCAACCTACTTCAGGTGCTGTTTGTGGCCAGAATACTGACACACTCCCAGCCCTTGACCTATAACTGTCAGCCTAAATGCGGGCGGGTGCTGCTGCTGGGTTGTCATGGCAGCAGCAGTACTAGGGCGCTGGCTGGTGCTGGTTGCCGGGAGGCATTTTCAGACTTACTTTTGTGGCTGTAGCAACCCAACCCAAACTGCAATAGTCTGCCTGGGTGATTTCTCTTATCGTGTAACACATGATACATTTCCATAGTTGTGAGGAGTTTAGCCAAATCAAGTTCAGTCTTGTTCCATTCATTATGCATAGCATTGGGCTCATGATCGTGAAATAATCAAATACTGGAATAATAATTTTACTCATGTGACCCAAGTCCAAAAGCACCCTAGGCAAATGGCTAGTTAAATATTAGATAGGCTGTATTATAGCCTAAATATGTGTACACATTGGTTGCTCCCTAATTTGTCTATCTCCTGTGTGCAGCTATCATCAGTAGCTCCCAGGAAGCCTACCAGGAGGCCTTTGACATCAGCTGCAAGGACATGCAACCTACACATCCCATCCGCCTGGGCCTGGCCCTCAACTTCTCTGTCTTCTACTATGAGATCCTCAATTCACCTGAGCAGGCCTGCAAACTGGCCAAGAAGGTAGGAGCTTATTTCTACTCAGGTTACAAGTCAGTTTGTCTTTCTCTGTCCCTCCCCTTGTCTCTTTCTTTCTTCAACTGTCTCTCTTAGTCTATATTTTTAGGCTTGTCTCCCTTAGGTGAAATTCATGAAATGTGGTGAATGTAGGTGTCGCGTGTTATATACATGTGTATACTTCAGAGAGGGCAGCAGCGAGGACTAGTGGTTAGAGTGACCATACTTCAAGCAGAAGACCTGCGTTTGAGCCCTGTGTTGGCAAACATCTGCCCTACTGAAGTGTCCTTGAGCAAGTCGCTGAGTTCCTAATACATCCAGGGGCATTGTTCTGCAGCTAATCCTGCTCACTGACCCCCCTGGAAGGGGTTAACTGCAAAGATAATTTTCCAGTGGGGATCAGTACTGTATCACATTATTCTATTATTTGCATGGCCACCTTGAGTGTTTGAACCATACAAAGATGGGTTCATATATATCACAACAATCTCATTGAATCAGTTTCTGTTTCACCATGAAAATTGTTGCTAGTGTCAAACAGATTCTTTTTATAATTACCATTTAATTGCCCCCTTTTTTAATTACTATTTTGCCTTGCTGTTGTGTTGTGGCTCTTTTGTATTTCACCTCAACAGTACTTATATACTGTACACTTACTAGCAGTTTTGCACTATTTTGGAGACCTACACAATGGGTTGGGTAGTATTGATGGCTGCCTCTATCTCTCCCAGGCAAAAATAGCAATAATAGCAAAAATATCAGTTTAAGAAGTTGTACAAAAATCATATTTTTGAGCAGTACATGAAGGAGGAAGGGGCCTTGTTTGTCTCAAGAAAATAATGCACGCTGAGGATGACAGTTTGGCTTTATTACAAACTATATATAATGTTAAACATTATTCAAGTGTTGCACTATAATACAATAATGTTACGTATATATAATGATATTGTAATAGTATAATATATTATTACATTATTACACTAATAGTAAGTTCATAGGTATAATATGAAATAAGGGGTAGGACTTGATAAGTATTCACTTCTTCCTACTCCTTTTCGGACATTAAGTATGATTTTATTTATTTATGTTGATTGAGAGCTGATGTATATGTTTGCTGTCAACTCAATTGACTTGTAGTTTTCTTGCTTTCTTTATTTTCTTTATAACATGTTCGAAATAAAACTATTCTATTCTATTCAGGCCTTTGATGATGCCATTGCCATGCTGGACTCCCTCAACAGTGACTCCTACAAAGACAGCACCTTGATCATGCAGCTGCTCCGTGACAATCTGACAGTGAGTGTCTTGTCTTGCCACATCTCCATTTGTCTTCCTGTCAGCCGTCTCTGATAATCTCGCTGTCTGTCTGTGCACTATAGTTTTCACATTTACACCTGGAATCTTCTTCCTCGTAAGCATTTTTAGATGCAAAGGGCTGCCTGTGGTCCTGACTGTACCCTAATTCTACATATCCCATGCTTTGTTGCAGCTGTGGATGGCAGACGCCCAGGGTGAGGGGGAGGAGACAGAGGAGACAGAGGTGACAGAGGAGGGAACAGAGAAGAACTGAGTTCCAATTTTGTCTTTTAAAAAAAGCAACACATTTTTTACCTCTCACCAGCCTAAGTTGTGTGTGTGGTTGTGTGCGTACATACATGCGCTGCTATGTATGTTTGCACTTCACTCACAGTATATACAGTATGTGTGTGCAGGTACATTGGTGTGTGTATGTGTGTGTGTGCGCGCGCGTGTGTGTCTACCACTCTGGACCACAGAGGATTGGATGAAGTAGATGGTCTGTTTTTTTATTGAGCATTACTCATCATGTGAAGCAACTGATGTGTTTGACCTGCATCCATGGTTTACCAAAAAGCCAACATGAACACTCCCCCTCAAACCCAAATCAGCCCCATGGTCTTCAACCTTCCTCACTGTAGCAAATTGCTTCAGTTGCAGAAAAAAAAATGTAACTCCAGTTTTGGTAATTTTCATGTTGAAATATGAACTGAACCCATTCAATGTCCATAGTAAAAACTCAAGCTGAAAAAGGGACAGGGCAATCAAAACTGAGGCTCTTTGTCCGAAAGCAGTGCTATATACAAGGCAGAGGGAACCTAAATGGCTGCAAACATTGATATTTACCTATCTATCCCTGTCAGATGTCCAGTGTGACAGGTAGTGTTTTTTTATTGAGGATACACATGTGGTCAGTAGGTTCAGTGTGCATTTGGGCTTGACTGGGAAGGATTTATGTTTGAACGGCCATTTGCCAAAACCATGGTAAAACTATAATTGATAGTTTAAGAGGATTACATTCCATTTTACTTGCGTCTTTTCACCTTCAGCAACCTGTGCAGACTCTTAATTGTCTCTAATTTTCCATGCCATGATGATGAGGTATTGACAACCTAAGAAAAACGGAACAATTTGATAAAATGGCTTGATACTGTAAGTTTGATATTTTATCTTTTCAGCAGTGCAGAGAATTGTTTTCCCATATGTTTTTATGTGGTTACTTTGTACTATTTTCTATTCAGGTGCATTGCATTTTTATTTGTGTATTTTATCCCCTTTGTCTCTTGTTTTGATAACTGGAATGTATGTGGTTCTAATTAGTACAGGTATGGGGGTGAGGGTGAAAAGTGCTTTGGTATTGGCAAATTTTGCTCAAGATTTGGTTTGCAGGTATATTTACCTTCCTTGGAAGTACATCATGAAATAAGCTAAAACAATGCTATGAATGGATTTAAAAAAGTAGCACTCTGTAGAAAGCTGCACTACAACCATTTACTACATACAAAGTAGTGCCAATTCCTTAAATTATCTAACAATAAAAAAAGGGTTGCAAGATGAAGCATTCACACATGTTCAAGTTAAACACTTGAGTGTGTCATTTGGTTATGTGCTTTCATATAAGTGGAATTAAACATTAAAACCAAATGTTCTGCATGTGTTTATTTGCTCCTTTGTGTAGGGTTTCATTTTAGTGTGTTAAATGAATAGCAATAGAGGTGTGTGCACTGTCTTGGGAAAATATTAGTTCGTCAGCTCAGTCCACCACCATTTATCATGCTAGGCAGGAAGTGGGTCAGCTAGTCTCACTGGGACCTACTCACAGCGATGTGAGCATGTGCCCAGGGTACAGCCTTGAACTAAATAGTGAGGAATGAGGACTCTCCGTAAAGAGAAAGTGCTGCTAATGAATGTCCTCATGCACACATACAAGAAGGCCTTCACGAGTCACATTAACTATTGGTTAAAAGCCACAAGCCTCCAAAATGTTGCATTCTATGTATAAAATAAATGTTTTAAATTTCATAATCAACTGAATACAGATTTGTTTATTTTTAATGTTCAATGTAAACATTGAAGTGAACAAGCCTTTTACATTCTAAACAAATATGTAAGCCTCATGTTAACCTGTCAGTCCATGTATCAAGAACTGAATCTCAAAGGGTGTTTTAAATCCAATAGCAAAAATGCAATTACAACTAAGAGCTTTAAATACAGGGCAAACTTTTCAAAGGTTCATACATTATTGTGACAGATATGCTATAGTTTCCTGATGAATTATGGCCCTACATCACCCAAATTTGACTTTCAGATAGGAATCTGAAGAGGTCTTTGTATGAGTTTTTGGTAACTAGCTGAAAGAACAATGGAATAAAAAGGATTGCTTCATAAAACTCCATATTTTCACTCCCTCCCCTCATACTCATGAACTGGTACTTCAAACTGCATAATTTAAACTGTCAGTGGTGTAGCAGCTTGATAGTTCAAGAGCTACAGCAGCATTTGGTTTCAGATGGGAACTGCAACAACAACACTGCCCTCTGCAGATGGTAAAGCATGGATCTCCATGGGTAGTGTGAACAAGGATGGGTTATTTTAGGCTTTACCTTGTTCTGTGAAATGACGAAGAATACACATCTTTCTGCAATGTACTGAAATTGACATAGTTGTATAGATAATGGTCATTTGGTTTGCCATATTGACATTGCTCCAGATTATAATACTGTAATAAGTCTGTCCAATCATTTCATGCGGTCCGAATTAAATGATTGGATGGACTATGTGCCTGTTAACTTGACCTTCAGCTTGAATTAAATGATTAGCCCATTTGGCTGGAATGAAATGATTGGATGGCGTACCTGCCTGTCGACTTGCATTCCCAAACAACCAGGAAACCAGACTCGAGAAGTAGAGACTGGACCATGATGCAACAACAACTATTATTGTTTTCACACCGTCCCCCTGAGCAAAAACCGGCAAGCGGACTTCTGGACACCACATTTCCCACACCAGTCCACATTTCGGCAACGTACGGTGCTGTAATTCGCCATTCTTTGCTCGTTGCTACCGAGGTGAAGAAGACCATAACCAAAACACTCACAAAATCGCATGCCCTACTTTTAATGAGATATATAGCCCAAGTCCCTTGGGTCCAGTTAGGTTCCATCAGATATTGGCATAAATGTCAAACCCTAGCATAGACCCATTGTTGTTTACCTCACATTTATAAGCTGTAGGAAGCCTATCATGCTATAGAAGAGTTTCATGTCAAGAGATCACTCATCAATGATTGATGAGTGATCTCTTGACATGAATGATTGATGTTTCATTGTTTCAATTGAAACTATTGAGCTTTGATCATAGGTCAGATAAGTCTTGATGAGGAATGTGACTCTGTCCACTGTCACTCTGATAGCATCTGATGAGAGGCGACTCGGCAGTCACAAGACAGAGACTCTCGCCACCTTATAAAGGCTGAGCATGATCCAGACACTTTTCTGAATTAAAATAAGACACAAAGCTCCTTGTCCATGGTACAAAGCTACATGTTTCACAGTGGTCAAATGATCCTACAATTGAATGAAAGCAAGGCAGACAATGCATGCTGCAGAACACTTTCACCCAAGACAGGTTATTATCACGTTATTATTCAGTGACAATCAAGTCTTTCGCAATAAGTTTCAAGTTTTATTTGTCACATGCAGAGGTACTACAGTGAAATGCTTTTACCATGTCTCCTCCAGAATGTGCAATAGAACAAAATTAGATAATAAAGTTAAAAAAGAAAAAGTTAAGATAAAGGTTAAGAAAATAGATAAAATACAATACAATATACAATAAATGCAATATAAAATATAAAATATAAAATCAGTATGACATTATGTAAGTTATGTTAATATACAGT
>CABFOP010088343.1:0-13541 GCA_900683385.1 Anoplogaster cornuta | reverse complement strand
AAGTCTACAAAGTTAATGTAGAGGGGTGCGTTCCATTCTAAGCACTGCTCTATGATGTTACGCAGTGCAAAGATCTGCTCCACACATCCTCTTCCCTTCCTGAAGCCTGCTTGCTCCTGTCTGAGCCTGGTGTCGCATTGTTACAGAATATTAGATTATAATAGAGGTTAAGTGTTTGATGACTGACTGACTGATCTGGCTGACTGACCTGAATTTGGCTCCTGGTGCCCACACCATGGGAAATAACAAAACAAAAAAGTCTGGCAAAAAACATTAATTTGGTTTTGATAGCGTCTTCCTTGTTCATGTGTAGCTATTACAGTTAAAGATGTAGCCACATTGCAGATTGTGTTTCATGAACCTTTCTTTACCTGTTGGCAAGCAGCTGAGACTTGGTCCCTGAGGGTGAGGTGAGGTTGATTGACAGGTCCCCGCGGCGAGGGTGTGTGATTGTAATGCGTACAACCACATGCTCTAGGTAGATCACATGGTGGTTGGAGTTGTCAGTGCACCCAGTCGCCTTGTACACAGATCTCACCACATGCTCTGGACGGATAGTTCTGAAACACAGGATGGCAACCAAATGGCAGAAATTAGAGACTTTAGGCAACCAGATTTGTGATCCACCCTAATTTCTATGATCGTCTATGAATTGGACAGTGAGTAACGTGAAGTCACACCTTCTAGAGCTGATTCATTGACAATGAGCAGGAAAACCAAGTTTTTTAAAACATTGTTTGAATACACAAGGGGATTTTCAAGGGGTATAGGCATATTTTATTGGTACAAAACTGTTAACATCACTTTCAAATAATATATAAATCAATAAATAAGATGTCAGATATTGAAGATGATTGCAAATCAGATTTAATAATGTACTAATATCAGGAAGCAGATATTCATGATTGACCCAAGGGACAGAGGGAGCATTGTCCATGAAAAGTAGATTATGTTTCACTTCACTAGGAACTACAGTACTGTGCAAGTCTTTTTTTAATATAAATTTGGTCTTAAATGTTTATTTTTTTGTTTTCTGTATTAGTGTTTTACATTACTGATCTTTATAGTACATGTTTTGATATTTAGAAACTTTTCATTTCATTATTTTTGAAGGCATCTTCGCTTTATGTAATGTTTCTTACATGTGCCTAAAACTTTTGCATAGTACTGTATGCTAGTCACTCTGATTGGGCTATCCATCCACTGGGTAAACACGCATCACAGGAGTGTTGCCCCCTTTAATCGATGTGGGTGCACCACATCAATATGTCTCTCTTCCCTAGCTGGTCAGAAGGTAAGCGAATGAACTATGGCAGCATCCTAAAGTAAACTTCTTGTGTGTTCAAAACTACACAAAACTGGGCAGCTTGCTCCTCCCATGAGTTTAGTTTTCATATACAGGTTGGCACCATGCTACCATGCACCATGGGTGGCTACTATGTTGGGCTTATTTGTTGAGTCTGTCTCTACCGGCTTGCCCACCCGGCCATCGTATACCTGTAGCCTGTTTGCTCTAGTAGTGCCTGCGCTCTTTGGGGGAGTGAGTCTGGGGACTCCTGACAAAAATGCTGCTCTCCCAAAACAAGTGTGGGTGATTGCTGAGTGGCACCTAAACATCCACAAGGCTGAGCTATCCCTTAAAAATAATTACATTTACTTCTTTTGATTATACTGCTTCCACATTTTCAACAAGAGATCAGTATACAACATGACAAAATAGGCTGGAGGCTGTTCTTGTCCAAAACGTCAACCTACCAATGTATTAGCTTGTTTAATAGAAACCAAGCATGATAGCAAAAAGAAAGAACATCATTTAATATATTTGCTATGCAAATAATAGCAGTACCAAAATGCCCTAACAGCCAATCCAAGCATCTAATGACCCACTGAGGTATGATCTAATATAATAGCCATACAATAGAAAGCCTGGTCCAAAACATGAGACACTAAATACCATTTTGCCAGCACAAGGCCTTGGAGAAAGAGCCATAAGTTACAGCTCCACAGCAGTAGCAAGTGGGGCTTCCTCGTGTCTGGGCCAATTCACCATATGAACTCATCTATAGCACTGGATCAGAAGTGTTTCTTTATTGGAAACTAAAACCTAGCTGGCAAATTACGTCTGCTGGCAAGAAATGTATAAAAGATTCAGTGTAATTTAATTTTAGGTGGGCGGAGAAGTTTAAAGACATAAATAATGACAAAGACTTGCGTTGTTGCGTTGCTGTATTGGAAACCAGGCTATTAGAATCACTGTTGTCAGGGTTACAATCATGGTGTAGACATATTTAAGGGTCTAAGTGATATAACACAGATGTTTATCATTGAAAGGAAAATGATAGCAAGCCAATTTATCTACTGGTAAAGATTTTTGGTTGCGTGTTGCTCTTTTTAGAATATATTCCTCAGACTTAGTTCAAGGATTAATTGAGACAAAGAGCAACACAGTGGGTAAATCTTGTTTCTTGCCATTCAGATCACGTACTCCCTGTCTGAACCCACAAGGAATTCAATTTCACACACAAATATAGTGGATTTTTTTTCATTCAGCTAATAGTTTTCTTCAGGTAAAAGTTTGGTGTGAATGTTACCATCTTCAATTTTAAGAGTAAGTGATTGCATTGAAATTTCTTTGTGTGATCATATTATTATTGCTAAAATATATGCCATTATGTTTGTGAAAGGCCTATATTGGCTGATGAAAGTACAATTATCAGCATTGGGAAATTGGGCTAAAATTGATAAGATTGGGGCAATAAATGTACTTATCACACATTGTTTTACCCAATTAATATGAAAGGAATGAAACGGTTCATTGAAAATGCTCAATGCATGCATGTGAACCAGTGTGGTTTATGTGATTCCTGTGACAGTAATGTAACCAGGTTAAGTAGCAGGTTATGGGTCCTTTTCCAGGGAAGAGCTGGTTAAGATAAAGTTACAGACAATCCAAAAGCATTTCTCTACTTGTCCTTGGTCCAAGCTCATAAAAGTCCATCTCCTCTTCTTCCTCTAGTCTTCTACTTATTGGAAGGCTGACTGTGACAATTGCTGGTGAACTAATAGCCAATATCATATACTAAAACCACTGAAAACAGAGAAATGCAACAAAATTGTATTAGCTCAAGCATGGAATAACAGAAAGGAAACAGTGATTGTTTCTTCCAGAAATAGTCGATGACTGATTGGAAAGCTGACAGCTGTAATGGTTGGGGAGACCAGGGCTGACATCACAGCTCTGGCTTCTCAGCAACACAACACAGATAACTGAACCATACGCATGGGATTGAGCAGAGCAGATGCAGAGCTGATTACCACCAGCCTGATTGCACACAGATCAGGCAGTTTTCCTGGTGTCTGCTCCAAGTGGAGTGAAGCGAGCGATTGCAGACAGACATTACCGAACGCGCTTAGAGGGGCCAGCCAGAGGGTGTGTGGGAACACGGCAGTGATGTGATGGTTGCAGTTATGTAGCAAGCTACAGACGCAATAACAGGGGATAACCAGACAACCAACCGCGCACACACACACCTGCACAGGTGCACACAGACATACCAACACAGCCACAGAAACAAACACATTCTAATTCATACTGCAAAAACTGGTTTGTTTGGGGAAAATAATGAAACTCTTTTGGGACAGTTTGAAAAAGTATCACACAAACTTTTCATAACTCTCTTTCATAAAAATAAAACTGTATGGAGGATGAATGGGATGGGTAATTCTCTTCTTGAATAAGGCCCATCTTGAAATGACTGGACAAATGTGTGAGTGCCCCATTCACACATCTTGTAGACTACTCATGACTACATCCCACAAAGGAAAAAAGGGAGGGGGGGGTGTATGAGGGGTGTGCATCATGTTCGTAATTCTTCCAACCGACATCACTGGGAATCTCTCCACAGCCAACAGATATCACCCGATAACACAGAGGCCTGAACACGCCTGCCTCCGACACAAGCTGGACTTCACATAAGCCTCATATGGACTGACTTGTGCAGCCGAGCAGAACAGACAGCAAGACACTGATAATGCTGCAGCCGCTGGTCACTGAGCCTTCGAGTGAAAGAAAACCAGTTCAGGGGCCATGCTCGCCCAGCTTAACACACAACCCTGCTCAAGCTACCAGCTGCATCAAGAATAACAAGCTGTGAAGCCCTGGCTGTGTGTGTGTGTGTGTGTGTGTGTGTGTGTGTGTGTGTGTGTGTGGTAAAGGTCTTATGTGAGAACTATCCTGCCAGAACTAATGCTTGGCCCCTATCAAGGTACAGCTTGCGCAACCCTAGTCTCACAGTCATGCGGGTGAATAAAACACCAGGGAGACAAAAAGAATTAGAGAGAAAATAAGAGACAAAGACAGTAAGACTAAGAGAGAGGGAAGCAGATTGAGCAAGAGAGGAAGAGAGGACGACGGGAGGGGTTGAGCGAGACAGAGGCTACGACAAAATGTTCTCATACCATACTGCATACTGGCTACTCAACAGCTTTCAGTAGGAGAACAAAAAACAACAACATATGAATCTGTTCATAATACAACATAACCATCTTTTGTCACGTATGTTGCTCTCAAATATTGTCTCTGACATTTAACTTAAAAATACTCAAAAAGCTGAGTTTTCCTAATGATTCATGTACACTAGTTGTAAACAGTCAAATTCAAATTCAAGTTCAAAACAGTCAAATGCATTAATGTACAGTCAATAAATATAAAAACTGCCATCTGTCATTGTGGCATCGCAGTTGATTTCTATTATTATTTTATTGCTGAGGATGATGGAGTTTTTTGAGCTTGGACTCAAATGTGTGTTGTATTTTGTATTCATTTGTGTTGGTCAACAACTGGTCACTTGTTGGGACAGCTTGTCAGCGCTCATAAGGAGATGGTTACCTTACGGTTTGTTTTAGAATTATGTTAAAGCTAGGGTTATGGTGAGTCATGTAGTGGAGAAGGTTGAGGTTGAGGAACGAAGGTTGTTGCAAGCTAATAGCATGTTATCCCATGTATGCATGTGTGCGTTGGGTACATGAGCTCTACCTGATCTGTCGGTCTGTGCTCTCCACACAAACATGCTGCGCAGGGACTTGCTTCCATCGCTCCGCCTCCTTCACCATCGCCTCAGCATCCATCAGGCCAAAGCCATACAGGTGGCTGACTGTAGGACACAGAAACCGTCAGTCAAACGCCACATCTAATCATACACTCCAACTTATACCAGTGGTCGTTTTTCAACAAATGGATAGTTCAAAAGTTTAGGGAACTTTTTTTCATCTTGAGATCACACAACAGCAAATTCCCAGAGGAACGGAGGAAGAATAATGAGCAAAATGTCCAAAAGTATTTTTTTTGTCATTGCATCAATGAATCAAGTAGTGTTTTTCAAGTTCTTGGTCAGGAGCTAAATATAGGTTATGAGAGAGCACAAATGTGCCCCAAAACAGACATAAAAAGCTACTGACTGTTGTGTTACCACGTATAACGAAGGTCTGGTCTGAGTGTAAAGTAGGCTGAAAATACTGTGGGCTTGCAAGGTAGCAGACTCAAATAAAAAAACAAAAAGTCAGGAAACCACTGAACTCATGAATATAGCTAATCAAATAAGAATTCCTTCCATACTTCTGTCCACCTACTCAGCAGCCCCCCGCTGCCGCCCTCTGGGTTACGTGGTTACCCCCCCCTCCCTTTCTGTTTCTCCTTAGTTCCTCTTTGAAACAACAGACGCTTGGAAAGTATCCAGACACACTGGGCCTGCAGCCTGGCTGACCCCTAGTACTTGCTCTCTAGCCCTCTTTCACTCTCACACACCACAAACACACTGAAGCACACACCGCACAGACAAAGTTATGAAATAATACCAATTGTATTGGCCGTGTTATGACTGGGGGAAACCGATTCGAGAGTCAAAATCATGAATACTGATTTCTCTGAGTGTTGCATTTTTTTGCATATTTCCTTCACACTCCATGAAATGGATATAGCTGATGCTGCGTTCAAGTGAACTGGGAATATTTGTAGAATTTGTTGGAGCAAGAAATTAATCCAACACGATAAAGCAAAAGCCACTCAGCTTCAAATAGGCACCTGTAAATTTCTTTCCAAAATGTATAGCGAGCTCATTGTAGCACTGCCTCATATTCACAGCGGGGAAAAGGGTTGGGAATTTGTGACCAACAACAATGACAAAACAAAAAGTCTTTGGTCATGCTGACAGCCACTAATAATAATAGTTATAATAGACTAGAGCCCTGGCTGCTTTCTGTTGTGTCAACTGTTGCCATTAAACCTGCTTGCATGTAGTCACACAAATGTATTAAGTCAAGCAATCAAACTCAAGTAAAGCAAGGTGAAAGTTTGCCTCACGTCCAGTCAGGCATTCATGTCTCTGTGAACATTATGGTTTATGTTTGCGTGTACATAGGTATGTTTGCGTGTACATAGGTACATGTGTGTGCTCTGTATGCATGTACATGTGTGTGGGAGGGGTGGCGGGGTGTACCGTTGTAACCGGCAGCATTGGTCTTCCAGTCAAGAGCGTTGAGATGTCCGGCTCTGGAGGTCTTTACAATGATGTGCTGAACGTCCCTCCATGATAGAAGAGGACTGGTAGAAGAGAACACACACAAACACACTTAAATACTTTTATTTATATACTCCTTAAAATACCAATTATATAAATAGTGCACATAGTAATTAAGCATTTTGCAGTAACTAATTAAAAATATGTAACATCATTAAGGCCTCTTTACGCAATCATTTACACATACTCAATAAATGACCAGATGCATATAATATAAATAAAAAATACATACGCACATTCTGCTTTTCTATATGCACACATGAGCACATATATAAAAGCAGAATGTGCGTATGTGTATGTGAAGTCAGTCCTCCCAAGGCTGTACATGATGAGGACAACACCGGGAAGAAAATGAAAATAAATAAAATAATGAGGAAAAAGCATGAAAATTCTATCTTTATTGCAAATAAATGTCCCTATGTCCATGACTGGGAGTTTTGGGGGGAGGTGGGGAAATAGAGAGAGAGAGAAAGAAAGACTGCAGCAGGCTAAAATAAACAGAAAGATATGCAGACATATCGTTACGGGAATAACTTCAGATGACAGCATGAGGAAGGGCAAGACGGGTGAAAACATGAAATGTGTATGAAATGAAATGTTAAAAAAAAGGTACAAAAATACAATAACGGTGGAAGATCAGTGAGAGAGAAAATTACAGACATGGATAGATGGGGAGCAGAGATGCCCATCCATCCATCCATCCATCCATCCGCTACTTCGTCTCTACGGCTTTACTCTCTCAGATCTCACGTGAGATCCATTACGAGATGGCAGCCATGTGTCTCGACTCCTTTGATGTCCAAACGCTACATTAAAAAGGAAAAACCAGGAAGAAGTGGGTCACCAAGTTTCCTGGGAATCCCTTCCATCTCATATGCCGGCCAGATGCTACACTGCCTCCCCTTCTGTCACTCCCTCGCCCTTCGAGAACGCCAGACTCTGCAGAACTATAACTCAGATGGACGAACATGTGAAGTGTACATCCCACCAGTCCGATTCGCAAATCTAAAGACTTAAAAGATCATTTTCAAGGCTTTATTAGATAGTGAAAAATGAAATTATGTGAGTGACGTGTCAAAGGAAGTTCGTGAATCTGATTTGAGCAAGTTGCACCGTAGCCCAGCGAGTCACCAGGTTGCTTGAGGTTCTACCCTGGCTTCCTGCAATCTCTTACACACTTCAAGAGTGGCAAATGTTTCTGACTGCAGCTAAGCTAATGGCTGGCTATCAATCTCTCACAACACTAATAGCTTGGCAAAGAGCTGATCATTTAACATTTACTGTCTATCAATCCTTGGCTTTCAAATGAACGCAATCAAATAGACTTAATGGACAGTTCAGTCAAGCTTTTTTGCAGGCGGAAAGTTTCATTTGAAATAGAACCAGAAAAAGAAAAAAAAAATCACATCCCCGTGAGCACAAAATACTGACTATTACTTAAACAGGTTGTCACATATTCAGAATTCATGCTCCCTCCATCGCCCCATCTATTGCACGCTATTCATGAACAGAGTCTAAATAGCCAAAAATAAAATATCAAGTGAGAATAATTAAAAGACACCGAGGAGTGCTATGAAAAGTCAGAATAATTAATGATCAGATCAATATTAATAGGCTTAGCTTCCACTCTGTAATTACGCTTCCATAAATGTTTCATGGCCATTAATTAAAAGTGACTTTGGCGTCGTTATCTAGGCCATGACAGCCTTCCTATAAACAAGCCAATACTAATTAATGGAGCAGCTCACATGTTGGGGAAAACCATATCGGAATGCCTAATATATGTTTCTTGGTGCTTCTACCGAGTGTAATTACGGATGAATACACACAGGGGTGATCTGGAGGAAGAGAGCAAAGAGGAAAGTGAAGAACGAAGAAGCGAGGAAAGAAGCAGGTCTGAAATGTTTCGGCAGAGTCTACCTCCACCTCACCTCGCTTCAGTTTAGGAAGAGAAGATCTACACGGCCCCTAACCTGTGATGAGACTTTTTCAGTCTAGGATAGTGCAAATCGGCTTCTCTAGCTTGAATTTGAAAGCAGGTAAATGGAGAAGAAATGTAGATTTATTTATTTTTGCCTCCATCCCTGCTTTGGTCCTCTAAAGACTCTCTGCAGATGAGGTTCTCAGGTTAGGTTACCTTCTTAATTTCTTGTTTATCCCTCCTAATTTTCTCACTGAATTCTCCCGCCTACACCTGCACTTGCCTTTCAATTTCTCCTCTTCAAGGACACGAGTGAAAAATAAGAAATATAGACACGTTTCTGAAGTTTGCTGTATGTTGTCTTAAACCCTAGTATTAAACTCTAATAATAAATAATTTGCTCACTTCTTCAATATCTTAAACAGCATAACCCACAGAGTAAAGAGCATGGGGCAGTTTTTCAAAGTAAGACATTCCATAACAGCCCTCACTTCAGTGTTTTGTGAGGTCTGGTCTAATGGCATCTTGATGTGTTTATCACAATAAGTCCACTCACTTTCATTCAGCAGATAACAGCTGATAACATCACCACTGCACACTGAGTTTCTCCAAACATTTTCCCTCTCCCTCTTTCTTCCTCTCCTCTGTGTGTATGTGTGTGCCGGCATACAAGTCTGTCCATGTCAGGAATTAGGTGAACGGATAGAAAGGGAGAGAAAAAGACTATCCTAAATGGGGGGGGGGGGGGACAAGCACGACATTGAGAAAGTGAGAGACAGCAGAGGAGAAGAGAGCAGGCGAGCAAGAAGTAGTGTGTGATAATCTCGTTGAGGAAACAGGCTTATGCGCCCAGGACTGCCTGGAAACCGAGCATATTTTCTACTGGGAGGATTTGGATTGGATTATCCAGGTTAAATAAAGTGACCTCAGCTAACTGAGCTGCTCAACATGTGATGATGGGGTAAAGCCCAATTCAGAGTCTCTGCACCTGTGCTGCACACATTCCAATTGAAGAACTGCTCGCAAGGTATGGGCCCCAATGGGTTTCAAAGAGGGCTATGGGGCAGGCATACCACAAAAAGCTCTCCTGTATATTTCTGCAATGATATCGAGCAGGACATCATGGCAGGGTAGGACAGCAATAAAAATAGAGGTACCGTTTTAAAATGGAGGCATCTTTCTTTTTAATGGCACCCAAACCCTCCCGCCCCACATTTTAGGGTACAATTCCTCTACTCTTGCTTGAGCTCCTGATCCTCAGAAAGTCAATGCACCATGCTGCAGACAGTTTGAAATTACTTGACTACTTAATGCATCTTGCAGCGGAGTTATAATCGGTTGATATCTTTAACTGTTCAACAAAGCTGGCGACAAGAACCTGTGGGATATGCTGCACAGATAAAGGCCAAGGCATCCCGGCTATTCGTCTTACACTGAGCTATAGATGCAGGAGCTGTAGATGTGAGTGAATAAGTCACAACGAGGAGGCAGAATATCTGCACATATATGCCGACACTCTGAACTAACCTCAGACAAAGATGCTTAAAGTAGGATTTTCACCAAATGCATCGTAGTAAGATGTTATAACCAGCATTACTTTCCCCAGCCAGTACTAGCTGTAACTTCCCATACTGTCCCAAAAGAAAGGTACAGTAACAGGCAGATCTTTACAGATGTTCTGCAGAAGCAGCTATGTAAAGTCTACTATCTTGTTGTGTCTTGCACTGTGAAAGCCTGTGAGTTGTCCATATATCTCTGCGCCAAGTGTATAAATGCAATGTCGCCACTCATTTTATGATGTATTCATGAGAAAATGCTACACGTGTTCCCCTTAAAGATCAATGAGGGAAAGGACAAGCGGGCATTAGAAGGTACACAAAGGGCAACAGGATAAAGTTACGGGACGAGGTTAAGTGGATCTTACTTTGCCTCCAGGGCCAACGCAATGATGGCAGCAGCCATGGGTGCTGAGGCCGATGTCCCTGTGTGACTGTCTGTACACCGATGTCTCAGGTCTGTTGTGATCTGGGAAAGGGAGAAAGGAAGAGAAAGGGAGGGATGGGGTAGGAGGGAGAAGTGACACGGGGAATGGGAGGGGAAAGAAATGGAAGAGAAAGGAAGAAATGGGAGAGATGGAGGAGATGGGAAGAAAGAGAGGAGAGAAGGGGAGATACAGGAGGCGGAGAGATGGAGAGAAACAGAAGGAAATGGAGTGGCAGAGTAGAGAGAGAGAGAGAGAGAGAGAGGGAGAGAAACCGTGAGGATCAGGAGGATTTAGACACCTGAAACTCACATTCCAGCTTTGATACACTGCCCTGCTACAGATGTGCATACACACACGTGTGCACACACACACACACACACGTTTTCCTCAAGAATTTAAGAAATCAATGCAATGCCCAAAGAAACCCAAAGAGCAAGAAGTATTAAGAGCTAGTGAAATGTGTTGTTACAACACTGTGTGTTTGCTCTGATTGTATGGACTTTAGTCAGCCAACTAGTCATTCAGACAGCTTGCCAGTCAGTCAGCCAAGAAAAGCTTGGCTAACTTCCAGTCTGAGCCCCCATCAAAGGACCTTTCCTGGACCAAAAAGTTTGAGGGATTATCTGAAGACATACACACACACACGCACACACACACACACACACGAACACGCACACAGTTTAGCAAGCAGTGAAAGTGGTCCAACAGCATTAGAGGTAGACAGGACAGTATGTGCTCAACTAGATTACACTCACATTCAGATAAATGAAGTTCTACTGTAAGTTCTTCCTACAGTAGGAGGGCAACTGAGCAGAGTGGGTAAGTGAGAAAGACAGGGAATGTAGCAAGCAATTGCCAGACAAGCTAGCACACAGTGGCCAACTGTCACTGTCCATCCCAATCGATCATGGGAGAGGTTTGGTCAGCTCAGGTCAAACCAGGACACTCGACTGGACACACACTAGTTATGGGCCTTAATGCCAAATTAGACCAGTTGTATGACCACCATTTCAAAACAGAGCTCTAGACCAAACGTTAGATAAAACATGGACTTCAACGAGGAAGGTACAACTCTTTTGGCCCTGCTGTAAAATTAGGCCCATGGGTAATTTTCCCCCTTTCGTTTCCAAGCTGTTCAATCAGTGCTAGTGAACTGAAGCGTGCTGCTTTATATTCAGTTGTCTTTTATACAGTATGTGTGTGTGTGTGTGTTGCAGCGGCTCTCTCAGTGGAACACACTCTCCCATCCTTACAATCTTTCGGTCGTAGTTCTCCCCGCTGCTGTAGGTGGTGGTCAGGGTGGACGAGCACTCCTCCAGGTACCACGGTTTGCGTCCGCTTTCAGCCGTGCTGGAGATGGAGATGGTGTAGATGGAGTTGGTGTAGCCGTCGCAGGAGCAGTGGTCCCGGCTGCGCCCGCCGTTGCCCGACGCCCACACGAAGATAGAGCCGCGCCCCTTCCTCCCCTGGCGGGAAACAATACAGAGAGTGTTTTTGAGATTATTTCTCCTTTCAAAGTTGCCACTGCTGAGTGTTGTGTTAAGTTATCTGTCTGCTATCTGGAGTGTATTGTCTCTGTCAGCCTGACAGTTAACTGAGGTGAATCTCTGTGGCACTGCAGTATTTGTTTAATATTCACATGTACGTTTCCAGAAGAAGTTACACAGTATGTTAAAAATGCATCCAGGGCTCGAGTCTATTCAGTTGAAATCGATTGTGAATAGACTCCAATTCCAATTAATTCAGCATTCATTCTCAATTATTGCTCATCATTTAGATGACAAACTTCTCATGCCAAAACCCTTTCACAATTTCAATTACATATTCCACTTCTTGAATTGACCAAGTTGAAAATGAACTAAACTGAGGCCTGGCTGAGACACTGAGGCTACATCCACACTAAGCCAGGTAAATGTGAAAACACAATCATCTCTCCATTTTGGCCTCCTGTCCACACTAGGGTGGCATTTTTAACCCCCCCCCAAAATGGAGCTTTTCAAAAAAGATATACAGCTCTCCCAAGTGGATACATTTGAAAACACCAGCCCCCCTCTTGTAGTGTGGATGGCGAAAATGATGATGTTTCACTGCTTGACTGTCACTTGATCCAGCTGTGAGCGGGGCGCCCGAGTGGTCTGTGCATGCCCATGGAAGGAGGTATGCATTTTTGGTGGTCTAGTGTGAACGGCGAGCCTTTCGAAAAATGCTAGACCCAAAAACCCAAATTTAAACAGCTTAGTGTGGACATACTCTGAGTGAGCCACGGGACAGTGCTAGTGGTGACCGACAGAGTTATGGATATATCTGTGGATATATCTGTGACACTGTGATTCACACTTTTGTCAAGTCACATGCAAACATATACTCCAAAAATGGAGACACATCCAGGCAGGCACGTGCACACACAGGAATACAAGGTGGAAGGGAGTTCTTCAAAAAGCGGCTTCTGACAGCGATAAGCGAGAGGACCCCCTCTGAGAGAGAAGGGGATCAGACAGGAGCAAATGCTGACAGATGAGTGAACTTTGGAAGAGCAGTTAGAAAAAGAAAGGGTGGGACAGAGAGAAGGGGGGGGGGTGAGGAGAGAGGATGAGGGGGAGAAAGAATGGAAGGAGGAAAAGGAGAGAGGTGAAACACAATGGAAAACTGAGACAGCCATCAGAAGGGGGAGAGAAAGCAATACATTGTGGGGAGAGAGAGAAAGGGGTCAAACAAAAAAGGATAAAAGTAAGAAAAGCATGAAAAGCTGAAAATTGCGAAGATTCACCAGAAAGAGAATACTAATGCCTTATGGAATATGACAGAGATGCACACACAGACAAGTTCAGTCTCATCCATCCTCACAACATGCCTGCCTTGCAAAAGGAAACACTGCAGCCTGTCAGAATTGTGGTGCCTAAGCAACATACAAAAGACGCATCATGTCTCTCCCTCCCTATAAAACATCACAGAATGTGATGGCAAAAGGAAACATACACATATTTCATATGCACATTCATACGCAGTAACATGACTCAAGGAAACTGAGGGGCATTAATGTCTCTCTCTTAGACAACCAGCT
>CABFOP010088318.1:0-13087 GCA_900683385.1 Anoplogaster cornuta | reverse complement strand
CGACGCCTGTGAACATTACACTGTACCTCATAGAGTTTAGCAAATTGGTTAACCGATTGGCAATGATTGGTGGTGGACCGAAAGAGTTTTTTGTTGCAGTACTAAGCAAGACAAGACTCGGTACAACTCGGAATGGATTGTTTAGTGTTGTTCACTGCTGAAACATTTCCCCCTCTTAGTCTGATTTCTAACCTGGATCGATAACACTTGCGTCCTCAGCCATTTCCTCTGGTGTCGGCATCGCGGTGGCTGAGGAAGCGCGGCGAGTTGGCCGTGTGCCCTGAGGAGCGCAGCATCTGGAGGGCCTTCAGCCATACGAGCTACTACCTGTTCCTGTTCAATGACGTGCTCATCGTCACTAAGAAGAAGAGGTCAGTGGGACTCAGGAATACACAAAGCCTGTGTTCAGTATTAGTCCTTCAAAGAATACACTGACCTTTTTTAGCACCATCAGGCACCAAATAGAGAACGCAATGGATTTGTGAACTGCTGCCAATGTCTTGTTTTGGATAAGAATGATATTTAAACATAACTGAGCTGATGACTGACCACCACATTATCAGCAGACATAGCAGAGATTTTCCTGTTAGCTCATAAAAAATCTCAAGTCAAAAACCACAAGTTGTCCAAGATGTCAACACAATCACCAAATGCTTCAAGTCATGAAGATTTGACCTCACACTAATATCCCACTGAAGAGCAATCTGGAAAGTCTCTCAGAGAGGGAGGATAGTGCACAAAACAAACTTTTTCAACCACCGGCCACAGTGCATTCAAAGCCACTTTCACTAATCTACCAACAAAACCACATTTTAGCAGTGATGGAAAGTAACAAAGTACATTTACTCAAGTACTGTACTTAAGTACAATTTTGAGGTACTTGTACTTTACTTGAGTATTTCTATTTTAAGCTACTTTCTAATTCCACTCCACTACATTTCAGAGGGAAATATTGTACTTTCTACTCCACTACATTTATCTGACAGCTTTAGTTACTAGTTACTTTTCAGATGAAGATTTGACCCAATGGATAATCTACCAATCTTTTAAAATTCAACACATTGTTAAAGATGAAACCAGTGGTTTCCAACCTTTTGGTCTTTTGACGTCTTCCAAAAAGCAGTGTGTAGTCGAGGTCACATTTCAGATGTCTGAGTTGTTCACAGCTCCACCAAATAGTCAGAGGGACCAAACCACTACTTTTACTGACATACTTTAACTACATTTACCTCACAATACTGATGGACTTTTACTTAAGTAGGATTTTTCATGCAGGACTTTTACTGTGTTTTAGAATAGAAGGGAACCTGGTTGGGTACCTGCTGGTAGAGTAGACAAACATACCAACCAAATGCAAAGTTTACCAGCATGTCGCTGGTGGTTTAGCGTTTTCTTCCCACCCTGATGGTGATGGTAAGCAGTCCCAGCTGGTGGCTGTCAGGGAACACGAGAAGCAGAGAGAGTGGAAGGAAAGCGAGAGGAGGAACATATGGATATGGTGCATGCTTGAGATTCTTCAATCTCACATTCAACATGTCAGCTCAGCAGACTAAAGTTGTTGTTTGTGTGTGTGTGTGCCTGCGTGTGTGTTGAGTTAGAGAGAAAACAAGCTATGTCAACAGAGAGGAAGGAGATTCCCACAAGACTCAAATCACTTTCAGGGCTGGAATGTTGCCCTCGTGAACCAGTTCTAGGTCACGATAAGTTTAAAATACAGGAGATACAATGTGCAAAAGCCTCGTTCACATCATTTAAGCCTCGCTGTGGAAAAACAACCGGTATTTTGTGTGTCTGTCTGTGCAGTGAGGACAGCTTTGTGGTAACGGACTACGCCACTCTGGAGAAGGTGGAGGTGGAGGTAGGGGAGGATGTGGAGGGACGGATGTCTTCGCCTGCCAAGTGCAACCATCAGCTGTATTTCAGACTGCTGATGAGCAGGAACAGTGAGGGGAGACAAGAACAGATTTCCCTGGTGGCTGAGTCCAGGTACAGCAGCTCTAAGCCCCACGCCATAACTCTTTCGCCCTTCATTTGTTTGCCAACATTTAGATTTGAAAACATTTACTAAGTGATGAATTTATTGTCAATTTGGCATGGAAGGATGGGGATTTGGAACATAAAACCCTGATTTACTCAGGCACAACAGATCTATTTGTTGCACAGGGCTCATGCATAGGGCCAAGACAATCTTAGTGCCATTGGATTTAGATGATATAGATGTTTTTAGTTCAGATGCCCTCTAGGAAACTGATTTATTCAAAATCAAATCCACTTGTAGCCACTGGAAACCAAACCTGATGCTTTGCATGTAGCTCCCTCTACTGGTACAATTCTTTGAAACCTGTAATGCTGCTCTGCATTATATTAAATTCTGAACAAATGGACATCAGTTTTCCCTGTTATCAGATTTTACTGGATATATCATCATTTTGGGTCACATCTAATTGTGTTCTTCTATCTCCATTGCCAAGGGTGGACCGGGCTCGCTGGGTCAGCGCTCTTACAGAGCACAAGCAGACAGACGTCGACACTAGTAAAGATGGTAAGTCAGGGAGGTCTATTCCAGAGGCCTTAATTGTTAAAATGCACTTATAATTAATCATTTTCATTTAATTTCATCTGATCGATAAAAATGGTGCTTATCATGTGCCATTCATGAAGCACCATAAGCTGCTCCATGCACTATAATTGTGCTGTTTCTCATCCTTACAAGATTTCAAGCGGTGTGCTGCACACAAAACACAGTAGAGGGTTTTCAAACATTTTCCATTTCAAAGCGGCCCACAACTATATAAAATGTTATGTTAGTCACACATGTAACACAACTGAGCAACATTTTCCCTACTCTTCCAGACTCTTGGGTTTTGGTTTAATGCCTTCCTCCATGAGTAGATACGAAACAGATATACGTGATCCTGTGGTGGACATTGCAAGATGATTTTTAACAAGCAAATCAGGCTGTGTGTGTTGTCCCATCTATCTTGAATTGACTGAATTCAAGATGCAAGTAAATTCAAATAACCTGCAACATCTTGCAGCTCGATCAAGCATTCAGTTGGGAACCTTTATGTTCAACATTCATGAGTAATGTTGTGGATTTCGACCGATGCACATTTTAAAGTTTACATTATAGCCTACAAATTTTCGTTAAATTTACTTTCCAATAATTACACCCCAGATGGTATATAGTTTTATATAGTTTATATTATATTACCTTTATTCATCCTATCTTTTGGTATCTTATCCTGTATAGTTTTATATTGTTTATATTATATTAACCTTTATTCATCCTAATGTACATTCTGTATTCCCTTTAATTGCTGCTGTGACACCTACATTTCCCCTAGGCGATCAATAAAGTGCAATCTAATCTAAAAACTGGTCCAGTCGTAAGACTTTACAGGTATAGTAGCCGCTTTGTGTCATGTTTTGGTCCTTTTTAATGCAACCATGAACCACAGTGCATTATTGAAATGTGTTTCAGGTCTGCCCCAGTATGAAGCCACCAAAGCCTACATGCCCAAGGAGCTGGACGAACTGGGGCTGCAGCTGGCGGAGGTTGTCATCCTCCTGCAGAAAGAGGAGGGTGAGGCACCACGTCACCTGCTGAACTCCCAACACATTATCTGTCATGTGCTATCAAATTATTAATACCCTTCTGTCCCACCAGTGCCTCATCTGCCACCACTTCACTCTGAAATATGTAAAGCATCCCTTGTTTCTGCTCTAGATTGGTGCCATGGGGAGAGGATGCGGGACGGAGAGAGAGGCTGGTTCCCTGCCAGCTGTGCCACAGAGATCACCAACCGTACTGCCATGGAGAACAATGTGCAACGTATGAAACGCCTACGCAAAGAAACCAATGTTTGAGTAACTGTAATGTTGGTGTATATGTGCATACATTTTTGGGACATTTGCAATGGCAAGATATAGAGGTGATGGGTGGGAATTTTCACTCAACTTGTACAGCTTTGTCCTGTTATTTTCTTGTGTAGAAATGTTGGCGTGATAGTAATTAATCTCACTCATCAGGTTGGCATACAATCTAAGTTGTCTTTTTTTATCCTAAAAAATCTACATACAAGGCTATGGGCCTCATGCAGCAACATTCTCTTAAATGTCTTATATTTTCTCAATTTTCTGTTAAGAGAAAAAAATAAGAGAAGTCAACTCCAGATGCACCAAACATTCTTAACCATCCAAATCTGCTCTTATCCAGGTGTGCTGAACGATGAATCCCACTTCATCATGCTGATTGTTATTAGCATAGGAAACACTAAACACTATATGGGCAGGTGTTGTGCCGTGTGCAAACAAGAATAGGAGATGCCACCAAAAAAGGCTCTAAGAACTTCAGCAGTAGTTAAATCGATGTTAAACATGCACAAAGACGTGTTTTTCAACATGGTTTTTATAGCAAGATTTCTTTCAACGAAGTGGGGAATGTGGTGTAAAGTAGTCCTCTTGCCCGCTGTAGCTCGGGGGGACAGCGTTTTGCCAATCAAGGTCTCCATCGCAGGGTAGTCCGGTCGCTACTTGCGGGAGACGGGTTTCCTGGTTGTTTACCTCAGCAAACGAAGAATGGTGAATTTCAGTGCTGGCCGACGTGTGGACTGGTGTGGGAAATGTGGTGTCCAGAAGTTCACTTGTCCATTGTTGCTCGAGGGGACAGTGTGAAAATGATAACGGTCCTCATCGCACCATGGTCCAGTCTACTACTCGGAGTCTGGTTTCCTGGTTGTTTGGGAATGCAAGTTGACAGGCAGGCAGGACATCCAATCATCTCATTCCAGCCTAATGGGCCATCTAATCATTTAATTCGAGCTGACGGTCAAGTTGACAGGCACGAATGAAATGATTGGACAGACATACTACAGTATTGCGACCGCTAGACACCAGATTTTGATTGCTGTCGGGATACTTTCTTTAGCCCACAAATTTAATAATGCAAATCATAATTACTTTACTCTATATGATAATCTAAATTTGATATTCATGCATTTGTTCCTCAAATTAAAAACTTGTTTCCGTGCGTTGGACAATTTGTGGACCGTGAAAATGAGTTTTTTCTTATCTTGGTAAGAGTGCTCTCGACCACTCGTAAAATTATTACCTAAGAGAAGAGAACAACATTGGTAAAATCAATGGGTACTAACAAGATGAGAAATTGTGATACGAACCAAAAAAAGAGCAAATGTGTTCGTATATCGCTTCCTGCATGAGGCCCAGTGAGTAGTTGCATTCAAGTACAGGTTACCAAAGTACCCTGTATTTCCTTACACCCATCCGCTTACCGTGGGATGAGGAACTTCAGTGTTAAAAGTTGGATACATTTCTCATCGCTTCACATTGTGACATTACATGTAGTTTCTTCCGTGCTATGCTGGTGCCAAATCTGCTAGTACAAAGTCTAGACCATTGTAAGTTTGTTAATGGCTTTGTGACATTCAATATTTTACCGACTGTCGATAACAGATTATAGGTATTAAATCTATATCCTTTTCTCCCTTCAAGCATGTTGTCACGTCCAATTACTCAGATAAAAACATGCAGTTTGTCAAAGTGTAGAGCCCATACGAGAAAAATAAAGCAAACACTCAGGACAGTTCTCCTTTGACTTTTATTTGAGCTTGCATTTTGTTAAAATGTTTGAATACATAAAAAGTTATTTAAAAATGTCAAACTGACCAGATATCAAATTCCTTTTCTTTAAAAACCATTTGGTGTAAAAACTTAAGACCGATTTAGAAAAACATCTGTCGTTTCCCCAAAACTTTTTGTAGCTGTCACATAAAAATAATGGAAAAAAACAGGTCTGCATAGATTCTGCAGGCAATCGGTGGTAATCTGGTCAAATGCATGGTGCAAGCTTGTGGCGGTCGTCAAGTCAAATCTGTTTCTTATTGCTCAGATCTTTGATGTTTCTTCTTGTTGACAAAAAAACTGTAAGACAGAAAGAGGTGAAATTAGTCAGTTGTACAGTCCGCTACATTTGGTGTCCTGAATCATATGGTTTGAGTCATGTAGCATATTGTACAGCACTGTGAGTTGACTGAAAATCTGCATCATCATCACCAGATAGCAGCCTAAAACCAACAGCTACTGCTCATATGATAGCGAGACAAAGGCGAGAGGGCTGCAGGCTGCCAGACAGTTTGCTTTATCAAATCCATTGCATTACCTCATGCTTTGGATCATCTATCACAGAGCCAATGAAAAGTGCACATGACAGACTAGGCAGACACTTTTCCAACAGAATCTCAGTTAAAGGCACAGCTTTTAAAAAAATCAACTGTTATAACCAAGTATGTTCTGTCAGCTCTATGTTTAGGCCCAGAATTAGTGCAATTTATGATACAAAAGCTGCACATGGTTGCTTTTATCCTCTTCTTGCACATAGGTCCTGCCATGTTCACCACACAGGTGGAACACATGAAATAAACTGTCATGTCTAGCTCTCCATTTTAATATCAAGGGACAGTGCAATGACATAACAATTCTACAAGTGTAGAGCAACACTAAGATGAAAATGTTAACTGGAAATGACAAAACAGTCCTGAAAAGGATTATCTACCTGCAAACCACGAGGGAACTCATTCCAAATTGCCAAGCTTCCACTTACAAAACAGCTATGTAAATATTAAAATTAGCATTTTGTGGCAAAGACAGGCGAAGAATTTACATGTATGAGAATGACATCTGTATAGAAACAGACAGCACTTCAAACGCCAAAACATGATCATAGTATGACCTGTTGTAAGGAGGAAAATACTTATTTTACTATCCCAATAACAGTTTGACTTAAAGATCAGTAAATGCATCTGACTTTTATCTAATTGACAGGCGTTAAAAAGTAATTTAGTGATTCTGATCGCGGTGCATCATTCGAGGGCTCACGATCAGAAGACTAATGTTTAGGACCCAGAATATTTCCAGCTGCTGTATGATGGAAGACTCACCCGGACGATGGTAAGAGATGGTAGGTGCCGGTGGGCAGGTTCTTTCCTACTCAGCCCCACCCTGCTGGGCCTCGGGAGCGGACGTTTTCTCTGCGGATGGTTCGCCTCCTGTTTTGGCCTCCTTGCCTTCCTGACCGGGTTTGCCACCGGCTTGTGGGCGTCTGCGGCGGTAGTTGAAGTTGCGGCGGTAGCGGCGCTGGCGGGGCTCTTGGTTCGGACCACCCTCACTGCCCTGATTCTCCTTGTCCTCCTCTCCGTCCCGCACCGGTCTGGGACGGGGTGGACCCCTATAGGAGCGGGCAGGCACAGAGAAAAGAGCTGGAGTTTAAAACATAAGCAACAAAGCTACAACAAAAAAATCTTAAAGATCTTACGCAAACAAACATTAAGTTTAGTGTATCACAATGACTGAAATGCCATGCAAATTACAGATGTCATCCAATGAAACTAGGTGAAAATCTAAAGGAGACGCATTTAATTCCTGCTTAAGAGTAAAGGTCACAAACCATGAACAATATTTTTTTTTAGGAGCAGTTGCCATTCAAGGTTAGGCTGCAATAAAAGAAGAGCTTCTCTGGCATGAATTACTAGTAAAAAGATTTTACTGCAAATTTGCAGTTGGTATCAATGCTTTAAAAGAAAAGCCAGGATAAAAACCATTGCTGTACTTCCATTGTTGCAGCCTTGTGTCAATGAAGCCAACATGCAAACCTGTCTCTGAACCTTGGTCGGAAGCCTCTGTAGTAGTTCTGCCTCATTGGTTTGTTGGCCTGGTCTGGACCTCCCTGGTTCTCGTCACCTTCACCTCCCTGAAAGCAAACACATCAGTCAAACAACAACTGGTGTGGCTCCTTACAGAGCCAACACAGGAGATTTACAGTCCGGCTCAAAACACCACAATTTGGTTTTTAAGTTGCCCAACATTAAGAGTTATGTGGTGCCCTACTGAACACAATCTTAAACTGTAATAAAAAAAAATATTCTCAAAGGTTTGTTGAGAATCCGACAAATGCGAACACAACGTAGCTCGCAGAGCTGAGACCAGGACCTTTTTGAGTCAATTTGCGGTACATTGGCAAGACCCCCGATACACCAAGCTTTATTTGTCCAAATCCACTTGAATGTTGGAAAGGAGAGGGTTGAGAGTTGTGTATGACATCACTGGAACAGGGGTCCCAACGTTATCATGGGACCCCTGGGTGCCTGCTTCAGGATGGAAGCCCTGTGACGGCGTACCTCAGTCATCTCTCCTCGGGTTGCGTTGGTGTACGGGGGCCGGCGGCCGTAGCGTCTACGTACAAAGTATGGCGGGTAGCGCCGTCTGCCTGGGTAAGAGGGCCTGCGCTGCTGTGGCTGCATCTCTCCCTCTGGGGCACTCTCTGCACCCTCGCGGCTGTTCTTGTCACGGCCTCCGCTGCTGCCTGGCTCGCGCTCGCCCTCGCCGTCGCTCTGGTAGTTCTCTGGGTAGTCTCCACCACGGGGTGGGCCCCTCCTGCGGGGGTAACGCCTGTAGCGGTTCCTGTCAGCGGCGTACTTGCTCCCCTGGACTGGAACACCTCCAGGGCCGGTGACATTGGCTGCCTCTGCTCCCTATGCACAGAGGGATTTTTTTTTACAGGGGGAACAACTTCTAGGTCCAAGTTATTTTCCATTTACTAATCAAACATCAACTCTACCATTTGAATAAAGTAAATCCATGAGGTGCCATTAGGTTATGATTTATTTTTTCAAAGATGCAAACTGAAATCTGGTCTTAGAAAAAACTAAAACTGGTTGTAATAATGTAACTAGGTACAAAAAAACAACCATAATCATTTGTTTTATAAAGGGGTATTCTAGCTTACCTTCTCCCCTTCAACCACATCAAACTCCACAGTTTCTCCATCTCCAACACTGCGAAGGTATTTCCTTGGGTTGTTCTTTTTGATGGCCGTCTGAAATTATTAATATCAGACATCAGATTTCATGTTTGAGTTCATTTAGGACTATAAGCTTAACATTAGCCGTTACCCCTTACCTGGTGTACAAAAACATCCTCTTTTGTGTCATTCCTAAACAAAGGAAGAAAACAGGTTTCAATTACACTCAGGGACCACAAAATGCCACATTGTATCAGCAGACAGATTGTGACTAAACCAGCAAGTGTAAGGATTAATTAACTTCTGCACGTAACAAGAGCATGGCGACCGGCTGACAAATCGGCTGGTCAGCTTTGTAAGCAAATCAAAGCCATAATAGGATTGGGAATGTTCCCTCACACACAGATGATATTAGTGTCTTTCAGAGGCTGAGATGGGGGTGGGGTCCACTTACCTATTGATAAAACCATATCCATTCCTGACGTTAAACCATTTGACTGTACCCAAGACTTTTGTTGCTGTAATGAGAAAATAAAATGTAATTCTTAATCCAGTTCCACCTTAAGCCATTTCTTTCAGTTTTGTTTTGTCAATGGGGCGGCATGCTGCAATTTAAAATGACAGTTTGCAAAGGAATCAAATTTTGTTTTGTCAATGGGGTGGCATGCTGCAATTTAAAATGACAGTTTGCAAAGGAATCAAATTACAAGACAGATGATGAAAAACTAACCATGGCCAGGGATAATGTTGAAGTTATATTTAACCCCCAACTGGCAGCCTTTTTATAGATACTGTTGCTTGTTCTATGCCAGCTGCACTTGGCGTGAGGCATGAACCAAATGCATTATTAGCTAGTCAGGACTGCACTTGTCCAGGTGGACCCAAAGTTCCCTTAGTCAAGTCAGAGGTGAACCGGTTCAGAATGTAGCGGTAGCAAAACTGTTCAAGTAGCAATAGTGTACATCGAGTGAGCATCGCTGCGGCTGCTCATGTCAGCAACGAGTTGATGTGTGGTTATAGCTGCTGTAACATACTGCCCCATTTTAAGCCGCACTGATACGAAGTACTTGAGCGTTTACACGTGGTGGTGTCGCGCCCTGAGACGCTAGTGAGCAAGAAGCTTGCTTGGCTTGCTAGCATAGCCAAGTGGCTAACTGGAAGTATTAACCATGTGGTTGGATTAGAGCCAGCAAGCGGAAACTACCGTAGTACATGAGATGTTAACATTATTGTGCCCCGTTGTAGTATAAGACCACAAGCACCGAACTAGATCTGTAGCTAAAATGTTAACGATGTGAACTACAGGACGAAATAAATCCGTAGCATATCAGGGCGGACATTTTGGGTGCCCCTCAGCCATGTAAATAGCAAGCTAGGCTAGCGTGGTTAGCCAGCAGGCTACCATCGCGGTTACTCGGCCATAATGATAGTCGGTAATTCAAGCTAAATCTTCCAACTGACGATAGTTGTCCCTTGTTGATTGAGAGCATAGTCTTGATTCAATCAGTCGTCCGATCGGCATAATTAATTGGGCCTCGGAGGTTTTAAAGGAAAAGCGGCTACCGCGAAACTATGCACATCCCCGTGAACAAAGGGATACTCAGTAGCTAATAGCTAGCTAACGACGTAAGCAGTCATGGTCTTAACGTACAACTGCATCGTGTGAGTCAACTTCAAGTTCACATCATGTGTCGTTCACCACTACAACGTTAGCTAGCTACCGTTACACGATAGCCAACATTACTTGGCTATCTAGCATAACGTTACTAAGTAATGTTAAGGTAGGGAAGTCATGCTCTAACGTTAGGCCAGGAACAACTTCTAAAACCGGAGCACACGAGACGGCAAGCAACATGGCATTCTATGTTGGCTGGCTGAGGCCAACGGACGAACACAACTCGGATTAGCTTTATCTCACGTACATTCTCCCACAATGTCTTCTATGGACCGTAATATATAGTTATGAGCCGATATTACCAAAATGACGTTAATGTCTAAGCAGCTCTCGGCGTGTAAAGCTGGCACTCTGATGTTAACGTTACTAACATCAGCCAACTGACATTTTTGAATTGACATCGTTAGCTTAACGTAACGTACTTGGCTGCTAACGATAAATTGCGACACGTTGTTGGAGCTAACCGGTTCTCGTTAAAACAAGTTAAAGATTTTTTTTTTTTCAGAAACTGTAGTGTAACATACAATGTGAATAAATAATAAAACAATTTAACTGTGCATGATCAAGTTAGCTAACGTATATTTCATCTCGCAGGCGTTACTTCCCAACTTCAAGTAACGCTAACGTTAGCCTAATTAACGTTAGGTTTTATGCGAGTTAAAGCGAACGTCAAATAACGTTAGCTAGTTAACCGTCAGCTAGAATAACCAACGATTCGTTAGTAAACGTTATCAACCTGCGCTTAGACACATGGCTTCGACGTTGGCCGAAGCCACACGCTAGCTAGCTAACGTTAGCTAACGTAGTTCACGGCAATCTTACCGATGACCTTCTTATCCCCCGCGGAAGCTGCGGCTGCCGGGCTGGATGGGCTCTCCACTTCGGCAGCAGGCTGCGGTGGTTGTTGTGTTTCGGCCTCGCTGCTCATGGTTACTGGTTGGTAATGGCTTTTGCCGGCGGTGACTCTCTAGTGTGTTTCCCGGTGCTAGATGGTAACCTGGGCCGGCGGTGGTGGGGGCTGCTGCCTTCGGGCTCTCTGCTTTCCTCTCCGCTCCCGTTGCCGATCGAACTGGGCAGAATGAGAAATTATGTCTTGGAATATTACTGGCCATGGTCCCGCCCAGCTTGTCTTCCAATTGGCTCAGTTAGTCAAGGCAATATAAAACTCATTTTTATTGGTTAAGGAAGCTGTCCATTTGTGAGAGAGGAATTAGCCGAAACTGATTGGCTGAAAGAATGTACCTGTCCATAGATACCGCCCACAGTGATACAAATCTAGACAAGCCAGACAGACAATCCTGTCTCTTTCTCTGGGACAGATACCAATGCTTGGTTGCATTCGTGTTATTTGCCAGACTGATTTTAACAACATCATATTTTTTTAATGTTTGGGGAAAGAAGGCATTTAATTCAGTTTATTATTCTACTGAACAAATATACACAGAAGACATACAGTGAATTTAGACAGAGAATTTGCTGGGAGAGATAATAAAAAATATTTGTTTTTAGCTATGGTTCTCATGCATTGGAAAAATATATTGTCATCCACCAAACTGGGTGCTGGCCTGAGTTTAACAGAAAATGAACACGAATGTTAGCATCACTGTTATCACTATGACAAAATGTTAAATGTATAAATTCAACATACTGTAGCCCTACTACCCCTCTGTACAGCTCTGTGGACATTTATAGCAGGATAATTACTGACCTATATTAAGGGGAGGATTAGTAAAGCAAGCTATATTTTGCCATTATGATTGCGTTCTCAGTACTTCTAAAACACTTATGTGCATGATACCTTTGGAGGTCTATAGGAAAATAGTTCCACTCTGTGTGCTGCATTGAATTTCAAGTCCTCGTCAGCCTACATCCAGTCAATGAATGTCAACAGCATAATGTAACACCTACACACAGAGAATAACTGTGTTCATTATGCCATACCATAGGAATTTTCTGAAATAGTTATAATATACACTGTAATATAATATTGTACTTATCAATCAGTCCAAATCATCACTTGACTGTTTTGGGTGTGGTTGTTACTATTGTTATGTTACAGTGTATATTATCTAGGAAGGAAAATAAGTACCCATGATGAACATTAATAATGTCCCTTTACTATTTAAATACCAACCATGATATATTTTGTATCCTGAAATCACTAGGAATTTGCAAATTATATTTCAAATGTTTCTGCCCTACTGTAGATTGTTTCTCAGATGATTACGCTCCTTAAATTATAAGCATACACAAAAGCCCAAATAGTGACACAAAATCCTTATGCAATAACATACAATTTGCTTCTCCAATCAAATTGACCCTCCACAGTACACTAGTTAGATGCAGTCTTTATCCTCAGCTTCGCCAGTGAATTGTGAGCCTCCACTTGCAGCAGCATGGAGCAGACAGACCCAGACTGAGAGTGAGACAACTCCACCAAGCCCCCACCCATTGTCATGTTAATGCTCCACTGGCACTGTTTATGAGCATTGGTTGATGTGTGAAGAGCTCGTTGTTAATGGTGGAGCCCTGTTCTCCCACACAAAGATGGGCTTTAGCATTGACCCCAGAAAGCCTCCCCACGAAGCAACCCC
>CABFOP010088317.1:0-10216 GCA_900683385.1 Anoplogaster cornuta | reverse complement strand
ATTGATCTTTAATGTTGCAGCTGGTAAATGTGAAGCTACTTTTAATTTATTTATATTATATATTTACATACTGCTGGGTAGCTTGTGAATTCTTGCCTTATTGATATAATAATTTAATTTATTTATTGATTCATCTGAAAAGTAACTAGTAACTAAAGCTGTCAGATAAATGTAGTAGAGTAAAACGTACAATATCTGCCTCTGAGGAAAATAGAAATACTCAAGTAAAGTACAAGTACCTCAAATTTGTACTTAAGTACAGTACTTGAGTAAATGTACATAGTTACTTTCCACCACTGTATATTTCTATGTCTATAAATACAACTTTTACAGTGGATCAAGTTTGTAATTCATCACGAAGGGTAACAGAATTCAAATTGGCAGTTTTTCAAAGTTCAATATTAGGCTAAAGATGAAAGACTAGACGGTGTGGTGATTTACCCGCCAAAAGAGAGAAGATTTCCTTGGCTGGTGTTCCTCTTGGACCCGACTGTACAGACATTTTTAGCTTGGGTGGCCGCAGTGTTACTAACCCTGGCAGTGTTAGTGACATGCTCTACCCACTGAGCTATACAGAGCCACTCGGTCTGACATTCGTTTACACTCATCGGTCGCCATCGTGCACTTGTCACACGCGTAGATCGTTTTCCCTCTCGAAACCTCGGCGGGGGGGAAGGGGGGGGGAATCAGAAGATAGCCGAGCTGAACGAGCAGAACTGGAACTCACATTTCGTCGGGCGCTCCAGTTTCCGCCTCCCTCGTTTCTTGCGCGGTATCGTCAGGCTGCTGTCCTTGTCCGGCCCCGAGTCCGGCTCTTCCCGGCTGGGTAGGAATCCGTTCTCCTGGGAGGGGCTCAGGCTCCGGCCCTGGGAGCTGTCCTCCGCCCGGCAGGAGGAAGGGTCTCTGGGGATGCCGTTCTCCACTTCCCTCCTCTCCTGTTTGGGGAAGCAGGCGTCGAGCGTCCTGTCTCCGTGCCCGCCCGCCCCTCCGTTGTGGACCTGTGCCATGGACGGCCTACCCAGGGCGGCGTAGCTGTTGCCTACGCTCACTCCATCTTTGAGAGAGCCACAGCTCTCGACCTGCAGGCAGGGGAAGAGGAGATTGAAATGCTAATACCTTGGCAATCTATCAGGTTTACATCTTGTTATTGCTGTAGCAGTAAGTTATTGTTAGATGTTATGAAGGTGTACAGCAGCGTTGTGCCTGTCAGCAGTTATGACAAATCATTTCATATACTGTAGCAGGCTGTGTAACAAACCCGACCTTTCAGGATTTACAATGAACCATCTGATATACTTGAAGAAAACAGAGTGACTAACAATAAAAGGCTACAGCTTAGCTACTAAGAGTGTGGGATAAATGGATTATTTGAAAGAAAATGTGACTAAGTTCATTCAGCCATGTCGTATTGAATAAGCTTCTTTTCATCCTTTAAGGCTGCTCAGCTGTATCTGGACAGAATCAAAAGTGTGACTCAACCTTTACACTTAACAAGTCAATGAATTGAGGCATTTCCACTCTCGCTCCATTGAACCGAAGTTGTAAATTTCAAAGCTGTGCCAATAACTCTGCTGTACTTCCACTAACTTGGAAGTGAGGAAGGGATTATGTTTGAGTTCAGCAAGTACAGTCCTGAGCTTCCTGTGCTCGTGTAGGTTCTTCATTACAGCAGCACGGAAATATGACAAGAATGTTGGCCGTTTGTCCATTTAGTGTGGAACGCCCAGCTAACCTATTTCCTTATACCTTCTGGAGTATTTACTCTAGTAAATTCAAAACGAGTTTACCACTCTAAATCTAGAGATTCATCCATCGCACCTTATGATCCCTCAACAAAGACGGTCCCATCTGTTTTGAGCGACCTACAAAATAATCCTTTCAACTACAAATGTGTGAAGAGGAGGAAATTTGGGAAAGGAGCGGGGGTGGTTCTTGATAATGTCTGCGCTCCTGCCTAAAAATAGACAAAAACACTTTCTCAGACAATCCCATTACTGGGTCACTAGGAGCAGAAAGTGGAGCATGTCTTGCAAGATACTACTGCCAACACTGACGAGCCTTCATCTCCTCCAGAGAGGTGGAGCTTTTACATTTAGGTCCTCGTCACTCAGGCAGACGACAGCGACTCCTCGTGAGGCATCTGTCTTTCAATACAGGATGCTCAGCGAACACGTTGTGCTCACGCTGTAATCTAACAGGGCAGGTGTAATCAGTATCTTGTGCAGTAAATGGGCAAACGCATCGTAAAAATAAGCTTTAATGTGACCCAGAGACCCATAAAACGTGTTGCATGAGATGTCTGTGTAAATGAGTGTAATATAAATTACATGGAACAAAGCTGCTCATGATGCAAAATAAAAGGCAGTAAAAGAATTACTGTATCGTAAACCAAAGCTCAGTTGAGCCAGATTTGGTTTTCAAACATTCCCCACCGACCGTAGAGCTCTAAATTACTCCGTAGTTGTAGTAACTTAAAACAAATGGACTATATTTCACGCCCTCCACTTCTGACTCCTAGAAGCTGTCAGTGTCTCTCTCTCCCTGTCTGTCTTTGTCTGTTCCTGTGTGTATGTGTTTGTGGGTGTGGCTCCAGCGCCTTCCTGGTTACATCATCATCCTCGCTCTCCTGCTCTGCATCCACACACCTGCGGTTCATCAAATCATCACCACCGGTATTTATACCCCGGCTTTCCATCCACTCATCGCCAGATTGTTGTTTGTACCACACAGTCAGTTTCGTTCTCGGCCGCTTTGTAGGGTTTTACTAAAGTTTATCTGTGATTGCTGCAATACTAACCTCCGTCTCCATTGTTTAGTTCTACTCCTCGAACCCTATCTGCTGACTGCCGACCTGCCCCCCTGCCTGTCCTGCTTGCCTGTCTACCTGCCGGTTTGCCTTGCCAACACTCTGCCTGCCTGTCTCCCTGCCCTATCTGCTCCTGCCTGCCCTCCCGCCCTACTTGCCCTGCCTACCCAGCTTGCCGTCCTGCCTTTGCCAACCAAGTTCCCTACTCCTTCATTAAAGCTGTTGTTTCTAGTTTGCCTCCTGTCTCTGTGTGCTGCATTTGGATTCTCTTGAACACAGTCATAACAGTACAATCTGGCCATTATGAACCCAGCAGACACAGAAGCCATCCTCCAGGCCCTGTCCAATCAGGGTGCCCTTCTGGGACACTCCCAGGCTCTAAGGGAGCCTCCAGCGCAGGGGAGGCTTCCCATCAAGCCCACGCCAATCAAGAGGTTCGACTGGGGAAACACGAGCAGGCCCTGAGAGACATTTTGGCCAGTTTAGCGGACCTCACTGCTACGTGTAGTAGCCTCTGCAACCCCCTGACGGCACATGCCCCTCCAGTAGTCCCTAGTCCTTAGCTCACCCCCCCTGGTTCGCGAACCTTTTGTCCCTTTTGATGGTGACTTGGGTTCCTGTAGGTAGGGCCTTTTTAGTTCAGTGTTCCCTAGTCTCCCCAGCCCCTCACCTATTCCTCCAACCGGTCCTGTAGTGTCGCCACCCTCGCCGTCGAGTTCCAGACTCTTGCTGCGAAGAGTGGGTGGAACAACAAGGCTCTCCAGGGCCGTTTCATTTTTGTTTACCTGGATAATATTTAGATTTTTTCCCAGACCCCCACTTAACATGAGCTGTATGTTCTCCAGGTACTCCAATGCCTCTTGGAGAACAGGCTCTTAGTAAAGGCAGAGAAGTGCGAGTTCCATGTGGCCAGCGTATCCTTCCTCAGGTACATAATCGCCCAAGACCAGGTTCACATGGATCCTGCCAAGATCTCGGCTGTGACAGAGTGGCCAACCCCCACCAAAGACTGGTTCGTTTCGGCCCCCGTCCTCATCCAACCCGACCCAGCCCTGCAGTTCATCGTTGAGGTGGATGCCTCGGACACAGGGGAAGGAGCGGTGATGTCTCAGCGATCCCCGTCCGACAGCAAGCTCCAACCGTGCGCTTTCTTTCCGCGGAAGCTCTCCCTCACTGAGAGCAACTATGACGTGGGTAACCGAGAGGCCCTGGAGGTGTGGCGCCATTGGTTGGAGGGACTGACCAGGCCTTCATCATTTGGATGGTGCCCGCTGGGCGCTGTTCCTCAGGCGGTTAAATTTCACGCTGTCCTACCACCCTGGCTCCCGCAATGTCAAGCCTGACGCACTGTCATGTATATTCACTGCAGAGGAGGATAACCCTGATCCGGCCCCCATTCTATCGGCCACCTGCTTTGTCACCACCATCACCTGGGAGATTGAGTCCTAGGTCAGACAGGCCCAGTCTCTACAACCAGACCCAGGTAACGGCCCGCCTAACTGCCTGTTTGTCCCTGACTTTGTTCGCTCCCAGGTTCTACAGTGGGCGCATTCCACTCGCCTCACCTGCCATCCTGGTCTCACCCAGACACTCGCCTTCCTCCACAAGCGCTTTTGGTGGACCACTATGGATGCTGACACCCGGTCATTCGTCTCGGCCTGTTCCATCTGTGCCCGGATCAAGGCCTCCTCCAAGCCCCGCTCCAGCCTTCTCCCTCCCCTGCAAATCTCCAGTCGTCCCTGGTTACACATTGCACTAGGTTTCGTCACCAGCCTTCCCCCGTCTAATGGTAAGACCACCATGCTCATGGTCATTGATCATTTTTCTAAGGCTGCTCACTTTCTCGCCCTACCTAAACTGCCCACATCGTTTTGGATAGAGGGCCCCAGTTCATTTCCCAGGTCTGGAGAGCATTCTGCAAGGGCCTGGGTGCCACTACCAGCCTATCCTCCGGATACCACCCGCAAACCAATGGTCAATCGGAGCGGGCCAACCAAAAAATGGAGGCTGCGCTCCGATGTGTCGCTTCCGCCAACCCGTTGTCCTGGAGCTCTCAGCTATCCTAGGTGGACCGTTTTATTGGTCTATTTGAAATTGAGTCCATCATCAATCCCTCTGCTGTTCATCTTAAACTTCCTCCCTCCCTTCGTGTTCACCCCACCTTTCATGTTTCCCAAGTTAAGCCTGTTTCCTCCAGCCCCCTGTCCCCCCTGGACCTGCTCCCCAGCCTCCCAGGATGATTGACGACCACCCTGCTTACACTGTCCGGCGACTTCTGGATGTGGATGTTCGCCGTGGTCGAGGGTTCCAATACCTGGTGGACTGGAAGGGTTACGGTCCCGAGGAGCGCTCAAGGCTCCCTTTTTCCCAGATCTTGGACCCGTCCCTGATCGGGGACTTTAACCGTGAGCACCTGACTGGTACCAAACGTACGCCAGGTGGCGTCCATAGAGGGGGGCGTGGCGTACTGTCACTCTCTCCCTGTCTGTCTTTGTCTGTTCCTGTGTGTATGTGTTTGTGGGCGTGGATCCAGCTCCTTCCTAGTTACATCATCATCCTCTCTCTCCTGCTTTGCCTCCATACACCTGCGGTTCATCAAATCATCACCACCGGTATTTATACCCCGACTTTCCATCCACTCATCGCCAGATTGTTGTTTGTACCACACAGTCAGTTTCGTTCTCGACCGCTTTGTAGCTTCATACTAAAGTTTATCTGTGATTGCTGCAATACTAACCCCCGTCTCCATTGTTTAGTTCTATTCCTCGGACTCTGTCTGCTGGTTTGCCTTGCCAACACTCTGCCTGCTCACCCCCGTTCCCTACTCTTTCATTAAACCTGTTTTTTGTACAGTTCGCCTCCCGTCTGTGTGCTGCATTTGGGTTCTCTTAAACACGGTCATAACACTATAAATGTTCAACAACCCAATTCATACAAAGATGCAAATCTGTTTGACGTGATAAATGAAAACAACAAGCCCCATTGCTCAGAAATTATTAATACTCTGACTCCATTCATAGCTAGAAAATGAGTTGCAGTGTGTGTGTAAGCACATATACACTCAGAAATACACAGCCAATCTACACAACATCACACAGACAACACTGTCTGTCGCTGAAGGAATTACACAACAGATTTAGTGACCCAGTGACCTACTCTGTGGCCCCCGGCAGAGGTCAGAGATCAGAGCCGGTAAATCAGGCGACTCAGGCAGATTTACGAAACACTGAAGAACTCAGCCAACTTATTGTTCCATTACAACTACTTACAACTACTTAGAACAACTGCCAGAGTATGTAGTAGTGCATAACAAGGTGGACAAACTTTAAACTCCAGTTAGTGATAACCTTCAGCCAAACAACCGCCAATATAACCAACAAACCATTTATATTTTCAGAATAGACTTAATAGATATTTATTTATTATTTATGTTGTTTTATTTTATTGAAAATGCATTATTTCCATGTAATTTGTGAATCTGATTGAACTTGCTGTTACATACATGATTAAGTTATATAATATAGATTAATATCAGCTATAAAAGGTGGGATAACTATGTTTCATGGGTTTCAGAGGTGGCTAAACTGAGCGGGTTTAGTGGGTTTATTCTCCATACCAGAAAGATTACCAAAAGATTCCACAATTTACACGATACTGACAAAGAAAACACTTTCAGACCAGTATCATGCAATGTCTTCAGACATGATTTTATAAGACTAGTAGGGTTCAATAGACGCCATATACTGTGATACAAAAAGGTCATGATGTGCATAATGGACTTGAAAATATAAAACTATAAAACTACTACTTGTTATTTATCAGCTTTGTCTGGTATTTTATTTGTTATTTACCTGCTTTAACTGCTATTTTACTTGCTACTTACAGTAAATGAATACGCTGACATTTTGGGAAATATACCTATTTTCCTACTTACATATACCTAGAAGAGATGTTTAGTATCATTTTCTCCTCTGTGCGATGTAAGTAAGTAATTTTAACAAGCATATTTCTGGAAACACTTCCTGTGCTCAACATGTCTCTTTCAAAATAAGAGATTTTACCACAATACCACATACGTATGCCTAATGTGAAAGAATCTCTTATCTTGAAAGAGACATGTTGAGAACAGGAAGGGTTACCAAACACCGCCAGCGCAGCTGAGTGTAAACATGGAAGGCGGAAGGTTCAAACTTCTCCATGTCTCGTTTTCTGCCTTTCCCGCATGCGTATTTCAAATACACATGATACCTCGTGTAAATAAGACAGTTTTGGAGATGCTGATGGGTGTATTTCTTCACTTTGATGGAGGTAGGCTGCTGGCTACCTAGCTCCTACGCAAAAATGGATTAAAACCCGAAAACGACCCAAACATTGCATAGAGGAGAAAATGATACCAAACATCTCTTCTAAGATCACTTTTAAGCAAAAACATTAAAAAATGAAAAAAGTGAAAGGGGCAACAACTAAATAAAACATCTATCTCATTCCAACATCTGGCGGGTTTAATAACTGTGAAAACACTCACTCATTGAATATGAGCATTGCATTAGTGATTTAAACCCCTTCACTACACCCCTACCATATATACTCCCCTACCATATATGCACTAATCTTGAAATATTTGAATCCTTTTTTTGTCTGTTGAATCACACTGTGGTAATTCATTAACATGATTAAATGCAGAGGGATAAACACTACACACATATTGGCCCAAGGGTCATTATTAAATCAGGGCAATTAACTACAAAAAGCATCATAAACAGATTACAAGTCATATTTGTGTTGTCTTTGTGCATAGCTAAGAAACATGGGAGAGAATATTTGGTATTTATGCATGGCTAAGAACATAGCCATGGTGGTGTCTTATGAATGAACGGGGGTCACTGATATGGGTTTAGTGCTGATATTCAATATCTTTTGTTTTGTTCAGTTTCACGCCCAAAAATGATGAATAGACTGTGTTTTATCTGAACAAGAGGAAGAAACTGGTTGCTCTATATTGAAGCAAATGATGAAAAAATCTCGGGTGTTCTTGGAAAAACGGGGGACAAATTGAGTGTAACTAACGAAAAAGACTCATCCAGGCACTCACCAAGAAACCATCAGCGAGGAAGGGATATTGAATTAAAAAACCTTTATTATAATGGCTATGACATGTTAAAAGTTAAGCCAACATTTTTCGACCAAGCTGGTCTTCTTCAGGGCTTCAGGGTCTTCTTCAGGGCTGGTGGCTTAAGCCCTGAAGAAGACCAGCTTGGTCGAAACATGTTGGCTTAACTTTTAACATGTCATAGCCATTATAATAAATATCCCTTCCTCGCTGATGGTTTCTTGGTGAGTGCCTGGATGAGTCTTTTTCGTTAGTTAGACTGTGTTTTATGTTCTTCTTGTCCGGATGCAAAAGCCTCTGAATAGTAGGGGGTTACTACCTTTAAATGAAGAATAAACCAACAAAAAACTATTTAAAAAATAAATAAAATGCGCAAAGGAAGTAAAATGTCATTTCAGGTTTGACAGACTCTTTTTCTGTGGCTGCGGTCAGGGAGGAACCATCGTATCGTCTGTGGCTGATCTGACCCTACAAATGAATATCAATATTTTCTATAATCCTTTTGGTTCCGGTATGAAGTTGCTATGAAACAGGATGTGTGTGTGTGTGCAGGATGAAGTCAATACTCACTGTAAACTGCTTGCGCTTCCTCCCAGGCCTGCCAGCTTTACAAGAGGCACTACTTTTGGCCGGCTTCTCCTCTGTCATCAGGTCCTTGTCCAGGATTGTGCTCTCACCCTGTGCAGAAAAAGACACAGTATCACAGTATCCTGTAATAATGACAGTGTATTATCGTATGGTGGCATATGAGGACTGCGGGATTGAGAAGCATTGCCCGCACCACAAAAACACTCTTGGGGGAACTACAACTGGTCTTTGAATGTCTTTCGGCTGAGTGGACAATGAGACCAGACACAAATTGAATGACACTTTCCTTTGAACAGGGCTGAAGCGAGAGCTCCACGGACGCAGGGCCGACCTGACGCAGGCGATCCCCCCCTCTTGACACTGTTACAAAGACTGCCGACTGGCCCTCCGCCTTCTCCCCCTGCTGCAATTCCCCTTTGATTAATAAAACTGTCTTTCCCCCCCCGTGAACAAAGCCCCCGTGTCTGCCACAACCGAGTACCCCCGAGGTCGAGGGGAGAAGAGATGATACTAATGTAGATGCTTTGAGTTTCAATACTGACTGAATAGGAACCGCCAGCACCACGTCTGAACGCAAGGGGAAGGCTGGGTCCTTATTCAGTTCCTCAGGTACTGAATGTGAGATTCTCTTGATATGATAAATTCTAAACTCTACAGCCCAGTGTGTCTGCAGACGGGTTGTGAAGTATTTCTATGTGTTTAAAGCACAAAAGGTGTAGGATTGGCACATTATCAAAATGTGCTGAAAGATAGTATCCGATTCCACCTTTGTACACCAGGAATGGGTCAAAGCACTTGTTTTATCCTACTCGGAAAACCAGTTTAATGCATCAAATTCAGCGCGATTAGACATTTCAAATACTTTCCTCTGCCGCCACTCGCTGTGTCGGGCCAGATAACCCAACCCCGGTTAAGAAAAATGACCCTTAAGAATTATTTACAAATACTGCCGCTTTATACGCACTAAGGCAACAAGTAGGTCCTTGTGCAAACACAGATTGCAAAGCTCTATCGTTGTTATAGCGGTTAAAGGGGAACAGCTTGTCGATAAAAATAGCCAGGAATTTCGAGTCAGGCCATGTTGTGTCCTGAGAGGGTTCACTGTGGAATGGATCGAAAACCCAGCAACTATTAACGTCCCGGGATGACAAACTGGTGTTGTGTTGGGATCGGAGAGCTCTATGCTGCGACTGCTGCTGGGGGGGTTTGAACTGAAGAGCTCTATTATATCCTGTTAGTTCATCATCACATTTCAGGGGATCCGTTCTACTAGTTTTGTCAACCGATTTGAGGTACCTGTACCTGTTTTTTTTGCTACTGATCATTTTGTAGGAGAAGGGGTTTTTCAGATGGTGGCAGTTCATTTTGTGTTTTCTAATCCAGTGTTATCTCCGGGCTTTCTCTTTACCAGGGTGGCAGCATTTGCATAGATAAGAGCTGCTTTGCGTGCAGCCTGGTGTGCAGACTCATGTGGGAGCCTCTTACAGTACATGGATGATACAATTCGATGGTGACTGTCTATCTCCACCACGCAGTCAGAAATAACACACCATTTAGTAGTTTTGCATGATTATTTTTGGAAAAACAACAGAAAGCCCCTAAAGTACGATTTGTTGTTGCCTGGAATGAACCCTATAACACTGTCAGTGTCTTTGCACTATTTCCGCCTGGATAGTCGGTTATTTAAGGCAATGTCTGTTGCCAGGCAACAA
>CABFOP010088303.1:0-11170 GCA_900683385.1 Anoplogaster cornuta | reverse complement strand
TACTGTACATATGTATTGTATTCATTTCAGTGTTCATTCAGTCAGTATTGTCCATACTGTATATATCTTAGCATATTCATATCTAGTCCTACTGTTTATTTAATATGTATCTCCACATTTGCACATACTCTGCACTTTGCACTTCTGGTTAGATGCCAAACTGCATTTCGCTGACCGTTGGCTTTACAGTACCTGCATGACATTCCCCATGATGACACTGTTTATGAGTTCTGGTGCCACACCCCCGGCTGCTAGGGCAGCCTTGGCAGCATGCTCAGCCAGATCTGTTGCACTGTGGTCCTTCAGCACACCACCATAGGTACCAAATGGAGTTCGCTTGGCAGCTACAATAAATACACCTGGAGAGAGACAGAGCATGGCAGCTGCTGGAGGCTTAACTTGACAAGGCTCCCTGCATATAGCGTTTTCAGTTTTATTACTCATATGGAGGTTAACACAGGGTCAACAATACAATGAAATATGCTGGACGAGAGTCAGGTCAGCTCAGCAGTAAAAAATGAAATACAATATAAAATATAATATAATATATTTTAAAAATGTAATAGAAAAAGAGAGCAGCATACATATGTATATAAAGTGAAGTCTATGTACATAAAAGCGACATAAAAGTGTATTGCACAGAGGGTATGTATCAGTCCTGGTTGAACAGCGGCAGTCTGTGGAATATTTATCTAGACAGCGCAGACAAGCAGATGAGCAGATGAGGGGTACCTAATTTTATGAGTTCACAAGCCTGATGGTCTGGTGGCAGAAACTGTTGGTAAGTCTGGTGGTGCGAAGTACGTGGTGACTATCCTTATACTGGCACTACAAGGGTATAAGGCTATGTGAATAGTCACTATATGCAGGGAGCCCTGTCAACCTGGCCTGGCCTACAAGACCAGACCAGTATGAACTGATGACAGACCAGGTCAACAGTACAGTTCCCTCACCAAACATCCAGACATGTTGATCAATGCGTCATCTAAATATACAAATACTATCCAGCATGTGTTATGCCTCTTATCTGTCCTGGCAAAGGTGTGTGACTGTCCTGTATGCTATGATGCATGCTATGTCATATTTGTTCCAAATTGTTTTTCTCAGAATTGATATCAATTAATTGATTTGTACTAAAATGCATTACAATTTAGCAGATTCATTGACAAATCCACACGCATTCCCTACGTCAGTGGTCCTACTCTGTCCCTCCAGGTCCAGAGTACTGCTGGTTTTCTATTCTGCCAGGTAGTTTCCATTCTAGTAGTGTAATCAGGGACTGGTTTAGTCCAGGTGGATTTAACAATTAACTAACTGGTAGGATGGAAAACCAACTCTGGTTTTCAACCAGAGTTTTAATTTTGCCAAATTAAATTTAAATAGTCTGACTGAATGACTGTACAGTGATTCTTGACTACAGTGATTATGAATTGAATTGCTGTAACAGTACAAATGAGGTTACGGTGGTGAAATATATAGCATGACAGCAGCGCGCATTTCCGGTTACTTGGTAAAACTTTGCTTACCTCTGAGAAGCGCCATAATATCGATTCAACAATCCACCAATGTCAAGTACAGTATTTCGAGTGGAGTTTTCTCTGTGGCACAACCAACCGGAACAAACCCGACCAATGATAAACCCGACCTTTCCCCTAAATAACACGGCTTGTAAATGTCTACTCTGACGATAACATTCGACAAACATTCTGCTAAGTAAAGTTAATGAAGTTAAATCGTAAAAAGTCACACAAACGCGCGAATATATTAATCATATTTTATTAACCGTATTTACGAAGTAGTCAATATTTTACTCATCTATTTCTTTCTGCGCAAACAAAATACTCGAAAGTGCCAACGCCAAATCTGTAAAACTAGACTACGTCATCTCTCTGCGCCGTCCCCGATGTGTCGCTGCAGCAGCAGTCAAGGGGACAGGCAGGGACAGGATTTGTAGATACATGTGAACATTGTCGATTCGAGTATGTTTTTATAGTGAACCAACAAAGTATAAATCAAAATCATGTCTCTCGCTTTATCGCGTTCTCTCTGCAGGGTTTTATCCAGACAGACTGCTGCACCGAGGTGATTAGTTCCTCTCTGGTAACGTTAGCTATGCTAGCTAGGTTAGTTGTGCTTGCCATTCCATGCCAGCATAACGTTAACGTTAACCATTTGCCACATTTGAGTTGTGGTTGATACATTTGTCTCGTCCAACACATGGCTTGACCGGACTCTGGCCGGTGACGAACTGTCGTTATGAGGCTCTTTGCTAGATGAATGTGGCTGCATGACAGTCAAGTGTATTGGTCAGTTTTAGAAACCACTAGAGGAAGTTAGATTCATACCATGGATGTAACACCGACTTGTATAGGCTCTTTGCTAGATGAATGTGGCTGTATGACAGTCAAGTGTATTGGTCAGTTTTAGAAGTCACTAGAGGAAGTTAGATTCATACCATGGATGTAACACCGACTTGTATTGTTCTACAGCGTTTCGATGGGTGACAATGGTTATGCCATACAAAGGCCTTGGTTTGCATCGGTTATGACACTGAAGACATCTGCTCCACTAAGGTATGTTGGTTTAGTCCAGACGGTATAACTGAGATGTTGTCATGACAAGTTATGACTTCAGATCTCTGCTTTGTATGACCTCAGAGCGGAGCCCAAGAAGAAGAAGAAGGTGGACCCCAGAAGGGAGCAGATCATGAGAGAGAGGCTCAGGAAGAGGCTCAAGAAGATGGAGAAGGTTCCACCTGAGCTCATCCCAATAGAGGACTTCATCACTCCAGCCAAATGCCTGGATGACACGAGGTGCACTTTATATCATTCATGCAAATATGGTCACCATATTTTATACATTGATTCATTATCTCAAAAGTTAGGTCTTGCTATTTATCTATTATACTCTCCATTCACATGCTTCCCCTTGGACGCATGTTATCTGCAAACACAAGTTATTCTGACAGCAGCTCTTATACACTGCCTCACAGTTACAATGTGCCTGAGGTTTCAGAATTTTGTTAATTTAATGAAATCAACTAAATAATACACGAATAGTCCTTTTTGCCCCACCAAATCTTATTAAATTGATTCACTAGGAATTAGGTATGTTGTATGCCAATATAAAGCAACAAGATTGCACAACTGTCTTAGCCTGTTTCTCAAATGAGGAATATTTTCAAAATTAAACCGCTTTTATCCATATGTGAGCTGGACAAAATCATCCATGCTTTATCTTATTGCTTAAAATCCCTCTCATCTCCAATTTGTACAAAATGCAACAGCAAGGATTCTCACTGGAATTTAGCTTTCAAAATAATAGTTAATAGTCCCTTATATAGACTATTTGTAAATGACTCCCTTTTAAAACACTTCTTAAAACAAAATTTCCCCCATGAAGTGCTTTGTAATTGTTTTTGAAAAGTGCTATATAAACATTTTTACTATCTATTACAAAGGGAACGCTCTGCACCAAGGCTGTCCTTTGAGGAGAGTGAGCGTCGAGCTCTGCTACTGAAGGAGTGGTCTCGTTACAAACAGGTTATCTGACTTGCATATCACAGCTCCATCACTCAAGAGTTGCTTATAACCTCTGCCCAAATTACCCCATCATGGACAGCTTCTGGGCTACATTTGATGTGCTTACCAATGTCTGTTTTTTTTTCAGAAGGAGCACATGGCTGAAATGGAGGCTGTTGAACTTGCCCTGGAAGCCCAGAGGGAAGCACTGGAGGAGCTGAGGATTGAGTCAGAGGAGCTTTACCAGGCAGCGCTGAAGCCTGACCTTCTCTTTCCCTTCAGTCGCGAAGGACCGAGCTACACGCCACCTGAGGCCAAGTATGAAGCACCCGATGGCAAATACAATGACATAACCAAAGTCTATACTCAGTGATGAAAGTGGAACATGTAGATGCAGTTGGTGTGTATATTGTCACTTACTATGTGTCCTTGTTTGTACGTTAAGACGTTTATACAAGCCAAAAAGATGAGAAAATCAGATTTTGCTTGGCTTTCAACAGCGTAAGTGCTGAGGGAACATTTTATTGAACTGAAAAAACATGTTCTCAAACTGTCTTCTGTTCGATCATAGATTTGTATAAAATGTGTGAACATTTATGAATTAGAAATACTGAATCTAGTTATAGGTTTTTCCACATTCATGCCTCTGTATGAAACATAACTTGTAAGTAAACCAATATAATTAAAGATTTACGTTGTTTTTTATATGCTTTGTTCTGAATTGTGCACATTTAATGGCATTAAGTAAAACAATGGAAGGCACATCCTTCATTACTGAATCATGAAAACATTTATACATCCTGCCAATCTGACGAGACTTATAGTCCCCTTACATTGAACAGAGTAAAACAGGGCAGTCACTGTCACACTTCTACATCAACTCATTTATTGAAGCAGAATGCAGTCGTCTACACAACCCGTGGACAACGTAACATTTGATTGATTAAAAAGGATAGTAACACCTACACAGAAACCATGTCATTGGTAGAATACTCATCGGTTGACACTGATTAGCTTATACTCATGACTGAGCACCAGATGTTGCTGTCACCTTTAATGAACTAAAGCCAAAGTAAGAACATGAGCTACTTTCAGAAGAGACTATCTCACAAATCCTTCTAAAATTGGAAATAACATTAGATAATGTAATCAAATACTTGCTCCATTTCAACACATTTCCATCCATTCACTGCCATGTGATTATGTTCTGGTAGCTAATCTATTTTATGAATCCAATGAGAACAGGGTTCCTCTGGCCTACATCAAAAGCTTGCACCTTACAAGGCCGTGTAAAATAAGAAAACTTATACCATAATTTCCTGCCTGCCAACATATGTGTGTGTGTATAGCAGTATCCCCCTGAAGACAGCTGGAGCTTGCGATGACTGATAACCAGAGTCTCTCCAGCATATAGGGGCACTCATGGATTTTGTACATCCATATTGTGAAATGTATCTTGATTGTTACTTTCACTTTGGTCTGGCTACCATGGTGCCAAGACAGCACCTCGCTAGCAAGTGTTTAGGAATCCTGAGGCTTTCCCTGGTTTAAGGGCATATGCCAGTCTCTAGGAGGGTCTTGTCTCAGTTTCCAAACTGGGGTGAAGTTCCTCTGCTCTGCTACTCTGCTCCTTTCACTCCTCTGTAAGGCCTCCTGCAAAACATACATATTGGAGAACAAAAACATACATGAGAGGCCTAAGGGGAAGACAAAATACATACTAGGACCATCTACCTTTAAAGCCAAGAGTTATCAGTATATGTAAACATTCCTGAAGGGCATGTTCGGTAATGGAAATAAACTGGGTGAAAGTCACAATATACACACTGATTCCAGACTGACTGTTACAGTGCCAATACTCATTTATGGTTTTCTTTATGTTCACTTCATTGATTTGAGACAACTGTTAACTCTCAAATCAATTGACTGAGCTCATAATATAGTCACTGGCTGAAACGTGAGGTTTGAATATAAAAGTAATTGATGCTGTCAATTGTTTATTTGATATGTGGATTGTAAACTTTTAAACAAAACAGACCTTTTTAATGAGTGGCATCTCAGTGCAGGGTGTCTGCTTCATCAATATAAATAGAAGACGTATTCAAACTTATTTAATGCCAGTTAGAATATAATACCAATTTCACAACTGAAAAAAAATTGTCAAGCTGACAGAATATGACTGGGCTGATTTCTCACTGGGGAAAAAAAAACCACACCAATAAACTAACATTTTCAAGACATCTAAAGCTGATTTCTGCTATAGCCTGCTGTATTAAAGACCTTTTGGTTGTACCTTGGCCTCTGTGCTTCTGTGTTTCTCCCATTCTCTGCAATTGTAGTGGTCCTCTTTCCACTGCTGGCAGGTCGGGGATGTCCCATAAGTATAATAGTGGTGGAAACGGTTCCACAGGCTTTTGCAGTGTCTGAACTCACTTATGTAGTCATCACAGGCACGAGGTGGCTATGAAGACAGACAACAGATTTATGAGCACCAAAATAACTTGTACAGGAACTACTGTAAATAATCCAAACAGCATGTAGATGATCTTGATTTCCGACTGCTGTGCTTTTGATTAAGGTATATATAATTTTCTGTCTCACATAGTTATAGCTAACGTGCTCAAAGGGTCATAAAGAAGACTATTACAATGTCTGTGTGCAGCCTGTAGCAAAAATCAGCCTTTAGCTAACCTAACCCAAATAATAACAGCGCCTCCTTGAGGTCGCCAGAGATGTATCTCCGTGTGGAGGCCATGTTCAAATTTATTTTAATAACGTTATAGCCCGTTTCAGAACTGGACTGGTTAGGTTGTAGTTCAAAGTGTGTCTTCCATGATAACAGTGAATCAGACAGATTTGGCAATCGAAGCGCCTTCTGTGTCCTCTCTGCGACGCCAGCTAGCAACATTAGCTAATCATCGAGCTAACGTTAACTAGTTTACTCTGCTTTAGCAGTTCGCTCACTAACAAAGCATAGTAAAAACAGCACAGGTGAGACGAGGCAGAGAACGAAATCCAAATCACATTGCTCAATGCAATCAGTCTGATACGTTACCCTCCAGTTTGCACTTTCCGACTGGTCCATTGCCTGTAGCTACCAGCTACTAGCTTATCCTTGACAGTGTGGTCGATGACAAAAGTCAAATTACATTGACCAATCAACGTACTTGTATTCCGCTTAATCCCGCCCATTTGATTTGACCCAAAGGCTGAGAAAACTTTAGTAAAATAAATGATTATACAAATCTTTTTTCGATTCATAAACACATGTAATGAGCTTAGAATAAAAAACCATGGCATATATTTAATTTCAAAACAGTACTTTATTTTAGTCTATAAATAAACCAAGCAAAGAGAAATGTATTCTATATAACAAGCAACTTATTCCTTGAAAAAATCAAACAGGCCCTGAAGGAAAAAGCCTGAAACAGAAAATAAATCCATCATCATGAAAAACTGGTGTAGAGAGCCATTAATGCTCCCATTTTATCATAAGGGGAATGGGGATGATTTGGGATTCAGGGTTCAAAACAATGCAAGGAAGGAATTACAAGTGAATTATCAAGATGCAACCCAACCATTAGGAAAAAAACAAATCCACCATACATAATTCACCCCAGTGTAAGAAAGGTCATTCAAAATCGGATATCAAAACAATGCTTTATGAATAAATCTTTGTGTTGGTGGGGTGGCAATATAAAGTATTCCCGGTGTCAAACCAGTAACCCTAGACCAGAGGTGGGCAATCCAAGACTACACCAGGTGATTTCACTGGTTAACAAGAGGAGGGACTAATCACCTGCTGTGGTCTTTGGTCAGAGAGAAAACCTGCATACTCTCGGCCCTCCACGGCACATGATTGCCCACCTCTGCCCTAGACTCTAATATTGCCAGAGTTTTAATTCGATAAAATTCCAACTCAACAGAATAACTGTAATTTCCAAAGGACAATACATTTAAACTGTGCTTTTGAATGCCATTTATTTACTTTGTTGTGGTGGGTGTAAAATAGATATGGGGAGTTTATGCACATAAGCCAGCCTCTTCACTTGAAATGAAATCAAGGCTTTCTACCCTTCTTGCGTAGTGACTGTCCTTCGCCAGAGAACGCAATGAATCTGCTCATGGCATCATCCTGAAAGTATAAAAGTAGATATAACCATCATATTACAGCACACACCTTAAATACAAGACAATGATTTAGAGTGCTCTTGTTAAAATTAAAGATAAATCACAGTAAAACCTTGTTTATCATCCCAGTTACTTACATCTTCTGTGGTTTTCTTAGGCAGAGGCCTAGAGTTTCTAATGAAGGTGATCCTGCCAACTTTGTAGTCATAGTTGGGAATGCCTCTGTATGATAAAAGGTTCAAGATTGATTTCAGATCACAGATTTTAGACAAAAAAACAAATACAATATTTCAAGGTTTAGAGGTGTGCAGTACATAAAGAATAGACAGAATGTAGACATAATCAGTATAAAATATTGATTATCTTCTAACCTTTTAATGTCACTTGGGTCAATAGGAGCAGGGCTGGGCTCAATGCCTTTCTTTTTGCCATCCAAGCGATTACCAGAGCCAGTGAAAGCCTGTGTATTACAAGATTTAAAATAAATAAATAAAATAACAAATACAGATGAAGTTGCACTGACAACTACTGTATAAGGGCTCAATATTCATGAAAATATTAATTTGCCTATGACTCATAGAAATATATACTCACTCTGAATCTCATGTCCATATCAGCATAACTGCTGGGATCTGCTTCCTCCTCCTGTGAAGAGAAGAGAGAGGGTTTTGTCAATGTGTCCATGGCACAAGAACTCACCTGTAGCATCATCCATTCAAAACCTGTTTGGTCCTTACCGTTGGTTCCTCGTAGTGCTGAGGCCGCCTTTCAGGCTCTTTGTAACCCAGTGGAGCATCAAAATCCACCTGAAAAACAGCCAAAGTCACAACTATTTATTTAACAAATAAATAAGCCGGAGTACACAATAGTGTAATTCACTGTTGTCTCATGTTTACTGGTGCGAGGGGAGATATGTCTTAGGTCTTACATTCATATCGCACTCAATGATAGATACTGCTTTATCTGGCTTGGTCTCCATTACTCGCAGTTCATAGATCTGAAACAAATCAGGCAGGCGGCTTCAATAAACAGGCAAATTCAGATATAAAAAACAATTGCATATTAGGCAAACACTTTATTTTTAATAAATAGTTTTGTCAAGTATTACTTTTTCATTGTAGTTGATAGCGATGACATCACCAGTTGTCAAGCAGGCAAAGTTTCTCAAGGCATTTTCCAACCTGTGAAATAAGTAGAAACACTTAAATATAGTAAATGCCAGGTGATCAAGGTCAATTTAATGATCCCTGCTAATATTTCATACACTGCTTTGGGGTTTGTAATGTCCAGGAAGTCTGGGCTTTGCGGCTGGAACTTGGAGTAGGTGGCCACCATAAGGTTAACACTTTCTACTTGGACTAGACCACCCTCCTCTAGCAGGAGATTCTGCATCATCTGCAGGAAAAAAACAAAAACAAATATCAAAACAATTTACATCATGACCTGGATTAATACTTGTTACAGACTGACTGTACAAGAGTGCATTAACATTTAATTAAAGCTATGACAGCATTAAAATGCCTAGTCAAATTGCATTCAAGGAAACGTTCACCCTTGGATACAGTTATGTATCGTCATTCTGTGACCAAGTGTTGTTAGCTTTTCTTGTACCCACTTTCCACATTTCCAAGAAAGCCTTTTAAAAACCTCTAGAGAACAACCGTGAACTTGTTCCATTTAGCTGTGGGTTGTACCGAGGAGTGCAAGGTACATCACCAATAGCTATTTTAAACAGTGTTGAAGTGTTTTAAGGTGCAAACTAAATTGAAAATTTTAAGTATTGTTTTTAGCCTATACCAGTTGCAAATGGAGAGTCCTCTCTCTTTAGTCTTTGGCAAAGGATCATAGTATTAGCAAGATATCACTTGAAATTATAATAAAACATAATGGAGTTAAGGACTGCAAACCTTTTCTGCTTCTTCACCTCAGTGATATGCATTTTTCAACAACACCTGTTGTGTATTTATCCCTCACATGTAATTTATTTCAGACAGTTTAGAATTTAGTCAATTTCTCCCCCTGTGACACTGACAAAGCTTGATAGTGTACTTCTTACCCAGTGTGGTAGATAGCAGATCCCCTCATCTGCCACAAACTCCAGAACACCACAGTGTGTCATTCTGTCTGAGTTCTTGTTGGTTAACTTGAACAACATTGGATAAGTGATGTTCAGCCTGCCTGTATGGGAGAGGGGCAGACAGGTGAGATTCACACTGGAGACACTATACAGACTTTTTTGTATGTTATGTCATTAAAGTTGCACTTACTGAGCTGGTCGAGAGCAGAAGGCGGCATTATTACTGAAAGGAGACAATTATTAAATCAGACAGACATTAACAACATGATTACCAGATTGAAAAGCTTTCATAAATATCTACAGAACAATATAAGTCATTCGTGGAACAACAGTATTCATGTAGATAGCCTGGCTAGCTCCATCTTTCGTTGTCAGTATTAAAAAAAGGCATACGAAGTCCATCAAATCCGTAATCCTTTCTAAACTTCTTACTTTTGCCTCCTTTCTCCACGTCTGACCGGTCGTTGGGACCTGCCAGCATGGACACCGAGTAGCAGCGGTACTGGGTGGAGAAGCGGTTCTGGAAAGCCCGTGGCATCGGGTGGTCGAAGACGTGGAAGGAAAACTGTGAACAAAAACACAACTTCTTCAACCACACATATCTGCGAACGATACACGAATTGGTTAACGTTGGCGACATACGATTATTTTCACTTGTATCATGACAGGGCATCTTTCTTCCTCTGCTGCCGTGTTGTTGTTAGCTAACTGCTCAAGTGCGATTTGGGTGGGCAGCAAGTTAGCATCACCCGGTTACAAGGAATACAGTTAGTGGGACTCACCATGGTGACAATTTACTCGACGTTTTCACGTTTTCTATTTCAAATAACTGAACATAAAGCTCTGGTTGTTTATAAGTCGTGAACCTCTTATGTTGTCTTCCGCTTCGTCCGGAAGTGTATGAGCTGACAACGGGAAATGACGACACACCAACAGCGAAGCAATCAGACCAAAAAACCAAAAGTGTATTTTTGACAGATAAATGCCGCAATCCATTGCAAGCATGGGTGTATTAGAATAACTGTCAACACGAGGCCAGAAAGCATTGTAAACCTAAGTTAAGTATTGTAAACAAAAAATAAAATAAATATCACTTAAAGGTAATATGAGCAATTCTGAAAGTTCTTAGTTTACCTTATTAACTGCGACAGAAAAGTTGCGCCGCACAGTGCCGAAATGTGGACCGGTGTGGTAAATATGGTGTCCAGAAGTCTGCTTGTCCGATGTATCCTGGTTAGTGTTTTTTAGAGACAGAAGTCCTCTCCACCATAGTCCAGTGTTAAACAGTGTTAATTACTGAACTCGACTCTGGTTTACCACAATGGACGTTAGTAGGCAGGTACGCCCGGGTACGACAGCCAATCATTTCATTGCAGCCAAATGGATCATCTAATCATTTAATTCGAGCTGAAGGTAAAGTTAACAGACACGTAGTCTGTCC
>CABFOP010088295.1:0-13138 GCA_900683385.1 Anoplogaster cornuta | reverse complement strand
AAAGCCGTTTCCTAGCATTAAAAGAGAAGCAAGATCATTAAAAGTGATCATTAAAAGTGGATCAGTCTCAGAGTGTGTGGATCTAAGCTAGGCTAGCAACCGGTCCCGGAGGATGCAGCCGGGAGCAGAACTGGAAGAGCTGTCCAGTCGGGGTTGGAGCTTGTTAACTAACCGCTCCTGCCTTAGTCTTTGTCTATCACGCCCCGGTTGTAGCGAGCTTGCTACAGTGGTGCCTAAACAGGGACACGACAGACAGGGAAGAGACCGTGGTTCTCCAGGGGGGAGAACAGAGCCATCACCACGCTGTCATCCACGATGTGAGCCTCTCTCACCAAGCTGAACTGTCGGCGTCCAGGAGTGGGTGGTCCGCAGAGTAGTGGGCCAGACGCCAGTTTCCCTGCTCCCGGGGGAGTAGTGGCCGGTGGCCAGCATGCCAATGGCCGCACAGCAGATCGAGCATTGAGACTGCCACCGGCCCGCTAGCCTGGTCGCAGACAGTTCAGGTCGTCGCGCACTGAGCACCCTAGAGCCTAGATCTACACACCCTGAGACTGATCAACCAGTGGAACACCATGACCAGCTCTGATGGACAGCCCCCTCAGTATCATAGGGACAGGGAAATACAGAAATAAGTAGGGAAAAGAATATATACAGAAATGCATATACAGAAAGGAAATAGATTTTTTTTTTTAAAGAGACATTTATAAACACGGAATTCAACTTTCAGGGGAATAAATACACAAATAAATAAATGGGGAAATAAGTATAAAAATAAATAAATTAAAGGTAATACGAGCAATATTCTGAGCAGCATTTTCGGTTATATTAGTAGAAATTGTCATTATATCCCGACAGAAATCAATAAATCAAGTCCTCTGAAAAAAAAAAATGAAAAAAATCTGGTGTCTGTAGCAGCTGTAATACTGTACGTCCAATCATTTAATTCGGTTGGAGGGTGAGTAATCAATCAATCAAGGCTGGAGTAATCAACACTGGAGCATGGTGGACGAGGACTTCTGTCGCTAAAAAACACTAACCAAGATATAACGGACAAGCAGAGTTCTGGACACCACATTTACAACATGTCGGCGCGGTTTGGTGATGTAATTTGCCGTTCTTTGGTCGCTGCAAACCGAGGAAAGCATTCAGGAAATACACGTACCTTAATGAGGATGCCGGGATTCGCTGCGGTTCGCCACGGTATGGAGTTTTGTACTGAAACACCATAACCGAACTATATTGGACAAGCGGACTTCTCGACACCACATTTACCACACCAGTCCACATTTCGCCACAGTACTGCGCAACTCTTCGGTCTCTGTTAATGAGGTAAACAAAGAACTTTCAGAATTGCTCTTACTACCTTTAATCAGACAATAAATAAATAGGACAAAAAATACAGATATATACATGTATTCATCTATTTATTTATGTATTACTGTGTGCATTCATATATATATACACACACACTGATTAATTTAATTTATTTATGTATACATTAATTAATTAATTTATACTATAAGTCAGTTTTGGTCCTCCATATTTAGTATCCCACACTATAGAAAGGTTTTGTTGGGTAGAATTAAGCTGATACCCACTGAAATGCACTAATAAGCAAGTCAGTTTTTCTGCAACTGTTTTTTTGTTTGTGGGGGCGGTAAAATTATATTCCTCTAACATGTTTCAAGATGCAAGAAACAAAAAAAGTTTACAGCAAAGGGAAGTAATCCTGCTGTCCCAATACCTTCTGATGACCGTATGGGGGGAAAAGAGACCTAAATGAGAAGATGATCATTGTTTAGTAGTGTGCACAAGGATACTGCTGAGGTAGTGTGTTCCCAGTAAGATGCAACCGACTTCATAATGGGCTGATATAAATCATTAACTCCATCAACCAGACATTTTAGTGTCTCTCTCTATGGGCTGCCAGATGGTGGTGCTCATGTCAGAGCAGCCTGGTTATCAGGCCTAGGGTAGCCTCAGATATCTCTGTTGATGGGAGCCATGTTTTTAACCATGCTCACTACAGCCCCTCACCCTGAATGAGACTTCAAAATGTTTTGTTATCGCAGGAAGATCCTGGAATTAAATATCCTGGAATAGCATATTTAAAAGAATGTTGCTACACTGAACAAGAGAGTCATTGCACTATGAAGCTAAAATGTCTCCCAATCCTGATTGTATTGTCCAGCCTTCCCTGTAAACACCACAGCACTCCGGACCTTTGTCTTGGGACTTGTTCACAGAGCCTGTGAAGTAGCTGTTTACCTTCCTGTCTGTGGTCACCCAGGCTTTATGGCTATCATTCAGTAATGTGCCATCCCATTCCTAGCCATATTTCATAGCCGCAGCTGCACTAAATCACCTGCATCTAAGTTAGCTTCTGCCTGTGCTACCTGACCTTTATTATGGGGCTCACTTACATAGGATAGCTATTATATAGGCAGCAATAAGTCTAAGCCATATCATCAGCCTTGTTTAAATTCACCCCCCTCACATTCGCCCTAACCTCGTGCATCTCCCTTGTGGAAAAATACTGAGAGTTGAAATGCCAACCCTCCCAAACATGGTAAAAGGCATGTGGTGTATATTTTCTCCTATAATTCCATTTCTAGCCAGCAGAAATAAGTATTAAGAGATTTTCTTAAACAGTTTTAAATCCATAAGATGGAAACCTGATATGTGTTATGTCACTGTCTGGCTCAGAGCTTACAGCTAACTACTGTGATAATCATTAACAAAAGAAAACATATGTAAATCAAAGGGATGACATCTGCGTTGCTGCTTTAGCCCACTACACCAGGTCTGTGGAGGAAGCGCTCAGAGATATTTCATTATTCTGTTGCCCTTGGCATCCAGATATCTCTCATTCTCAACAATCCCCACATCTGCAACCAATATGGCTGTTGCTTTAGTGCAAGAAGGCTTTTTTAAGAATGCATCTACTGAAACCTGGTGGAAAATGGGCATATCTTTGACTGACTGGGATATTAAATAATTCTACTTAAGGAGCTCAGACAGTCTTAATGCCAACCAGATGTTTGATAAGAATACAGTCGTGAAAGTGTTTAATACACAGGACACATCAAATGCAACAGCCACAGGATTTATTGTATAAGCAGTTTTGTTAAATGCTTAACAAATATCAGGACATAACACAAAATGTATTTCATCAAGGTGTCTATAATGATATCGCTGTATTGTGTCATTTGTGATACAGAAAGAGGGGGAAATGTTTGAATCTAGAATGCCATCTTGTGGAAGAACTGCTGATCTGAGGAAATGACGTTTCTTTTTCAATTCCAGTCGTTAACTTATGGGTTATATGGAATAGTCTACATTTCATACTGCCCATAAAATTGCCATTTTACTAAATTACTATGTATTTACTCAATTTAAAAACACAAATTCAAGACACATTTTTTTTCCTGGCATCTGTTCCATTGTTTGGTTTCAAAGTAACCACCATCATGTTGTCATTTAACGTAATAAATAACAGAAACTGTCTTTCTGCCAGCTATAGTAATAGTATACATCAGGCTTACTCTAATATTACTACACCAGCACCACTAATGACATACATTAGAGCTACTAAACATAAGAGTAAAAGGAGAATTTGTTTTTATTCCCATCTCACATTCTGCTTTTACAAATGAAGCAAAAACTAGCCGGAGGCAAAATTTTCCGCAGCATGCAGGTTTGATTTTCTCACAGAGCAAAGTTTCCACGGAGCTGAATCCCTGCTGTCCTGTTTGTTTAGGTGTGTGCTGATTAGAAGTTCCCATGCTGGGTATCTCAGCACACCAAGGGCTTGAAACGTGACATGCCTTTTACAGTGACTGGAGCCTAAGCTCTCTCTCTCTTTCTCTCTCGCTCTTCTCGGTCCCTATACCTCAGTGCTTAATGGCATTGCTATCTTAGCACGCACTTGGCCATGCAGTCTTCATTAACACAGGTCATAACACACAGCATAAATGTTCTCCTTCCGGGTTCTGACAGTCCACCCAGATGGACGAACCATTTGATAAACACTGTACAGTTTTACTGTTGCCATTCATTAGCAAAGAGACGTTTTAAAGGAGGAGGTCGAATTCAGACTGTCTGTATAACGATGTTTCAAAGGGCATTTTTGGAATATTGAATAACATACAACATCTGTTTTTGATGGCCTATTATTTTACAGAAATAACATAAAGCGTCAGGATGGTTGTAATGTGCAGGTCTTTAATGAGCTGGTGTAGGGTGAGCACTTTCATGGGCGCTCGTGTGGATTAGCGTTTATGGGGCGTGCCAGTAGTAATGACGGTTCTTCCCCTAGACTGTCTGTGACATTTCTGCTGTGTTTCTTTTATAGGACTTTGCTGAGGCCCTCGCCCAAGGCCTGTATCAGTCACCACAGACGCACCCTGCCGACAGGGCCCCCCGTTTAAAAGTCCCAGGATCTGGCACTCAAAAGGGAAAATGCAGAATATAACGGCAGGAGCGACAAAGGGGATAGCTCTGACATGCGGCATGTCTGGAAGACATGAATTAATCTTCACCATTGTGCCCATTGTCTATGGCTGTATCTTTGTCATTGGCATCGTGGGCAACAGCATGGTGGTGGCTGTCATCTACAGATACATGAAGCTCAAGACAGTGGCCAATATTTTTGTGCTCAATCTTGCCGTTTCTGACCTCACCTTCCTTATCACCCTGCCCATGTGGGCCACCTTTACTGCCACAGGCTACCACTGGCCCTTTGGAGGATTCCTGTGCAAGGCCAGTGCAGGAATGGCCATTTTTAACCTCTACACCAGCATCTTCTTCCTCACGGCACTCAGCATTGACCGTTATCTGGCCATTGTCCACCCAGTGCGATCACGCAGGTTTCGCACTGTGGTGTATGCGCGCATCACCTGCGTGCTCATCTGGTTATTTTCTTTCCTGCTTAGTGTTCCCACCGCATTGACCAGGGATGTTCACGACATAACAAACTCTACTGCCACAGTGTGTGCCACTCTGCACGAAAAGGATGAAAACAGCATGAGGCTGAAACATCTCCTGCTGGCCATCAGCCTGATGAAAAGCCTGCTGGGATTCCTGGTGCCGTTCCTCATCATCATCACCTGTTACTGCCTTAACGGACGGGCGCTGCTGGGAGTGAGACACATCCAGAAAAGCTCCCGTTCCCGGGACGACGAGGTGCTCCGCATGCTAGCGGCAGCTGTCCTGGCCTTCTTCCTGTGCTGGGTGCCCCATCAGGTGTTCCACTTCATGCAGGTGCTGACCCAGCTGGCAGTGCTGGGGAACTGTGCCATCCTGGATATCATTGACACTGCCATGCCCTTGACCATCTGCATTGCCTACTTCAACAGCTGTGTTAACCCCATTCTCTACGGCTTTGTGGGGCGCAACTTTCGCAAAAATCTAGTGCGTCTGTTGCACTGCGCACCCAGTGGGCCTATCAGGGCTCACCCTAGCATCAGCTCCAAGATGAGCGCCCTCTCCTACCGTGCCTCTGAGGCACTGAGCCTCACGGCCAAAACTAAGGCCTCCTCTGATGTTAAGTGAAAAAGGATAGAGTACAGATTCACTCTCCCTGCTCTTTTACTTCTTTGGTGAAAGGGCTTAAAATGGAGACGTTCCACACTTTTAGAACCCCAACTGTATTACCAAGCACTGAACCATGCAGACATGGATGTAATATTGAATGTTGTATTCATATCCTACTATGAGTTAGTCCAAGAGACATTCACTACCTTGCATAATGTTGATCAGCAGATTAATTATTAAGTAAAACGTCACACATCATATAACGCTCATGTCTGTCACACTCAGATGCAGATGCAACATGGCAGTGTGCGCATGCAGATAAGCACTGCAGGATTTTACCATCTCAGCTTAACAATACAGTAATATTCATGTCCAGTGGTAACCATGCTGTGTGTTTAGCAGGTCTTTCACCAGTTGGGACAGTGATCAAAAGCTCAACAATGATGCTACAGCTAAAAATCACAAGCTAGCTATATACGCTCGTATGTTCTGCCAGCAATTGTAAACATGAAACAACTGACTGGAAATGTCCAGCAAATGTGTGATGTAAATTGATGTCAGCAGATAACCTATATGACTATGATAGGTAGTGCCTGTATGCTATATATGGTATTGTCAAATTCTGTGCTCCTTGTGACAATGTATAAGTGTGTTTGCATAATATGATTGACATGCAGTAGTCTGAGGTGTTGCAAAGTCTGGTATCATACTGTATAAATAAAAAGTGTAACACAAGCACTCCAGGTACTATAGGGTGATTATTGTCAATATCTATGGTGGTTGTCTCTGTGGTATTTAAACATGTTGATGGAATTTTTTTTCTATTCTGTAAGTGTACAGTTTGTGAATATATGAAAATATAAATAAAATTAAGGAAAAAAATCCACAATCCCAAGTTGTATATTTTTAAATGACCTCATCCATTGCAAATCATCCAGATTAGTCATGGAAATGTGTTGTGAGTCACCAAAATGTCCTAAAGACCAACAGTGACATAGTCAAAATTACAGTACATAGTCAAAATCAAGTGACCTCGGCTCAAGGTTCCTCCCTGCACCATGTGTCTGTTAATCATTGAGCAATGCATCTTTTAGGCCCTGTATCTCCACGTAGCACCTAAAAATAATAGGTGCCCAGTACAGCACATGACATGTTGCTGCATCACAGATGAGGATTGGTGGACGGGTGGAGGGTCGCGCTTTATAAGTGCCGTCCAGAGGTGAGCTCAGTCTCAGTGACAACATGAAGGTCCTTCTGCTTTTCGGATTGGTGGCATTTGCCCTGGCTGACATCACTCGCTTCGAGGGGTAAATTTCTAATCTTCATTGGAGCAAAAAAACACATCTTTCTATAGGCTAAAGGGCCATGTCAAAATGGCACTGATATTCATGACATATTCAGGTATTCAGGTGTTCAGGTGATATTCAGGTGTTGCTTTATTTATTTGATGCAAGCTCAATGACACTGCAGCGTATTACCTACCTCCTTTGTATCATTGTATTCAGCTAGGATTAGCTAGTGTACCAAGTGCGTAAATGAGTCATCTTCCTATCTCAATTTTAATATTTGTGATTGGTGGAAAAAAAATCGTAGAGGGGAGAAAGACAGAATAAAGACAGAGCTTTATATTCTTACATATAAATTACTGTCACATCTCCAGCTACAGACTAGAGACTAGAGACTGAATGTACAGATTCATACATTTCTCCGAGTGGTTTTTATATGCCACAACTCTGGAAGCATATATAGCTGATATTGGTGGACACATCACTATAGTCATAGAGTAACAGACTGGTGCAGAAGCAAAAGTGGAGAAAAGATGCAGATTGTGGAGGAGACAAGTCAATTAGGCAGCAGGATGGCTTGGTCCTCATATTGTTACTGTATATGTGTGTGTCTCAAGGGGAAATAAACTCAAATGAGTGCTCAAAAATGTGAACAGCAAAATGGAGGCTATTGCATTCTTAATACCTTTCTTTTGAACAGAGATAAAGTCTTCCGTCTGAGGCCTGTGGTTGACGACCATGTGACCCTCATTAAGGAGCTGGCTAACAGCATGGAGGTACCAGTCCGCCTTCACACACGCCAACCTAACTGTGCTATTCTCACTCACTACAGGGGTTGAATTGGTTTGCTAAAGGTGATATAGGCTAAATTGGACCTACTTTCTCAGGGTTTTCCCGATCATTCATTCAGTGCTTGTTTAAATCATATGTAACTGCACTTTTTTTTAATGTTAAATTTAAGCAACATTACACATTTTAGCATCGGGGCATCTTGTTCTCACTTCACAAGAAGAATTTTTTCATCCAACTCCCCTCAATTTGCCAAATAGGCAAACTCATTGCTTTATTCCTTCACGTCTGAAAGGCTCAATGTGATCAAGTGTTTGTCTGTGGCGCCATCTGCAGGTTGACTTCTGGAGCCCCGAGGCTGCTGAGCTGGTGACCATCGACATTGACGTGGACATCCATGTGCCTGCCATGTACATTGATATGGTGTACACCATGCTGCAGCAAAACGACATGGAGCACGAGTAGGTGTCAATGCAATGATGCAGAATATACAGAAATATTCAATTTCCTCTTCCACACTGAACATAAAATCAATGCATCTCCAACCTTCATTTAGATTCTTGATTCTTATGACATTTGGATGTGTGTTTAATTAACCCCTTTTCCAAATTTTAGAATAGGAGGACATGAATAGGAGATAAATATAGAATTGCTTGTGTGAAAAAGAATACTCTCATCTTCAGGGTCCTGATTGAGGATGTGCAGGCCACTGTTGATGCCCAGGCTGACAACGAGGCCTCCCCCAGGACCCACAGCTACATCAAGTACAACACCTGGGACAAAGTATGGGGCAAAAGAGCATCCCATTCATAATGTCTATCCCTATTTGACTTTTACTCCTTCCCTCTCTCTCTTCATCTCTCTCTGATCTCGCTCAGTGATCTTATTTGTTCTATCCATTTGATTTCAGATCCAGGCCTGGATTTCTTCTATTTCCTCCTCCAATCCCCAACTGATCAGCAAGCAGGTGATTGGAAACACCTACGAGGGACGCCCCATGACCCTCCTCAAGGTATTCCTCGATTAATGTGCAATCAAACTGATATGAATATTGGTCCACATGGCCACAACCCGTCTAACGCCTCCCTCCGCAACCACAGATCGGTGCGAAGTCTAGCTCCACCAAGCCTGCGATCTTCATGGACTGTGGCATTCACGCCAGAGAGTGGATCTCTCCTGCTTTCTGCCAGTGGTTTGTCAAGGAGGTAAGGCTGGTATCTGTTTCTATCTCCAGACGCTTCTATCCTTTACAATGCCAAAACCTCCTCCGATCTTCCTCAGGCTCTCTCCAGCTATGGCAGCAATTCTGAGATGACCATGCTGCTCAACAAGATGGATTTCTTTGTTCTGCCTGTGTTCAACATCGATGGATATGACTACACCCACAAGAGAGTATGTTAAATATTCACTTCTAAATCTATAGTTAAACCTAACGCAGAGCTGTATTGGTAATGTTACAGTATTTGTTGATTTATTAAAGGTGTACTTGAGTGTGTATTTTGTGCATTTGGGCACTTTAGAACAGGATGTGGAGGAAAACTCGCTCCAGGAATTCTGGAACCAGCTGCATCGGAACTGACCCCAATAGGAACTGGAATGCTGGCTGGTGCAGTAAGTGGAACATGGACAGTTTGCTCATGCCTTAAGTGTAACCATAACTCATTTTGAAAGTAAGAAATTCAACATATGCATCTATAAAACGGTTTTATTATTTAAACCAGTTGAGGAGTAACCTGTTGTCACCATTATTTACTTTGCTCTGTTTGATATTACTCCAGCTACTGGAGCCTCCAGCAACCCCTGCAGTGAGACCTACTGTGGAAGCAGGCCTGAGTCTGAGATTGAGGTCAAGAATGTTGCTGACTTCATCCGCAGGAATAAGTCCATCATCAAGTCTTACATCACCGTCCACTCCTACTCCCAGCTGCTGCTTTTCCCCTACTCCTACACCTATGAGCTGGCTGCACACCACAGCGAGCTGGTCAGTCACCATCACCTGCCATGAAGGGCATATTATACATACAGGCTCAATCACAACGACCAAATAGTCACCCAACATGGAAATGCACACATTTCAACACAGTGACAATATATTAATAGGATTTAAGATATAAGACATTTAATGCTCTTTGACAGAGTACCAGAGGTGATAATAGTGTCAGCAGATTACAAAACGGCTTGGTAATGTTGGTCTTATTTGCTATTTTTCAATCATATTATATGGGCATCTCATTGATTAATCAACACACTTTAAATCAACTTCAAATATCTGTCACTTAAAAATGAAAAATGTCTTTGTAGTGGTTAACATTTCGAGTAGGATGAGCATCTCCATTCAGAGAATATCATAATTGTCAGGGGAAAAAGACAAAAAAAGAATATTATGATCTCAGAATATATAGTCACTGATGTCCCTTTCTCTAAAATGATTTCCTAAACTTTCCTAAACGCAAGGACTGAACCCAGTCCCATTATCACTCTTATCTTCAGCCTATACTTATCTGCTGCAAATCATTTACTCCCTGACTCTGGCTCATATGGCTCATTCTCAAAGGAAGCAAGCAGCTCTTTTACCTCTCTCTGGGGCGTCCGAGGGCTGTGCTTAACACTCACACCCCTGTTCCAGCTCTCACACTGACTGCAGTGGATCACACATCGCTGCCTCTCTATTACTCACTTGTAATTTTCCTCCTCTTCCAACACTTTGCAGAACAAAAGAACTCCAGGAGTCATTTCTGCCCAAAAATATCGTTTCCTGCTTGTGCATTTCTCTCGGGGTCTCATTTCCTGTAGGCACTCGCTGCTCCATTTCACTATTTGTTGTAAAATCAGTAAAAAAAAAATGTTTTGACAAATGTAATGCTGCAAGTGTAATTACATATATTCACCATTCTTACTACTTACTATCTGTTTTTAATTATAGTTGTTCCGTATAACATGTACTTCAGTGACACACTGAGCTGTGCTGTTGTATGGTTTTCTTTCTGCTTCAACTCAGCTGACGATGTTCCTTCTCTGTGTTGTAGCTGAAGGTGGCTGAGGGAGCCTCTGCTGCTCTGCGTACTCTGTATGGTACCCGCTACACCAGTGGACCCGGTGCCGCTACCATCTGTAAGTACAATAAATGTTGCAGCCAAATTGCTCTCCATAGTGGAGATAGGGCATAGAGAGAAGCTTGACGGTACTCTTTTCCACTCCTAATAGTATGTATTATGATGTGTTCACATGCACAAACCTCAATTAAGGCCTCTAGAAACCACAAAAGACCATGACTTATCATGAACCACGCTAGCTATTCCAAATGAACCGACTCTTCTACGGCCCCCCAACCCAGTATTTGTTATAGTCATTCCTATATGCTCTTCTTAATCGTGTTCTTCTCCTCATCTCCCCTCAGACCCGGCTGCCGGAGGCTCTGATGACTGGGCCTACGACCTGGGTGTGAAGTATTCCTTCACCTTCGAGTTGCGTGACACTGGTCGTTATGGCTTCCTGCTGCCCGAGTCTCAGATCAAGCCCACATGCGAGGAGACCATGCTGGCTGTCAAGTACATCGCCGCCTACGTGCAGAAGAACCTCTATTAAAGAACGGAAATGCCAGGACCCCTGCCAACTCCACTCCCCTCTACCAGCCCCCAGCCCCCTTCACCCTCCAACCTCTCAGCCATCTCTCGCCCGTAACCATGGATACGGGCACCACCCGCCATGTTTTCTCACTGTGCTTGACAGAATGTCAAGATGAGTGCAAACAATAAAATCAATGATCCATTCCCACATGCCGAATCAATTTTTTATGTGTGTATATGATAATATAGTATCCGATGGACTAAGCCTTTGTCATTTGTACTGTATGTAAAATATATATGCAAACATTGATGCATGGTGAATAAAATAAAGTTGAAACTTTATGGCCCATATCACTAACAGGCCAGACAGACAGATTCAGTGGCATTTATTGCAGCAAATTAATAGAACCCATTTGAATGGTTATTTTGTATTATTTTTATGGCTTACAAAATCCCCCATAGCCCAACAAAACATAGTGAGACATTACAATGAATCCTGTAAACCTTCCAGAATTGGAGGTGTCTTAGCATATAAATTAGACAATGCTTTTGAATCCTAAAAGCACTCGAGAAACAAAAAGAGCCACAAGTGATCCCTCTTGTGCACTGGCACTGTTCCAGTAGTGGTGGTGGGGCGGAGGGGCTATCTATCTAAGGATTTTAGTCCGGCAGCACAGTATGTGACAACCATTCAGTACTGGCAGTCTCTACTCTGCCAAGCATGTGCCTGACTGGGGAAAATAAAGGGGCCAGAGATCAGCATTGAATCTAACTGCACTGGCACAAATTTCAAAAGAGGTTCAGAAATATTTATTTTTTTAATGGTAAAATGATGATAAATGCAATTTTGTAAATATTTGTAAACTGGTCTCAACTTGTAATTGTAGTTGGAGATATTTTGTTAGGGCTTTTCAACCAATATTTATATTTAACTGAGAGGAGCAAGTAGTGTACACCGCTTTCTCCATGCATTTGGACTACATTTACCAATTATGCTTAATTTCATTTAAATATACAGTATATGTTGGGGGGCAGAGTATACCCACCTCCCCTCAGTACTACACTCATCTCCCGAAATACCAGTATAGCACGTGTGCTGAGAGTTAACTGAAGAAGTCTGCTGAGATCACTAGGAATAATTCACTGTTGTGTACTGAGGACCAGAGACCTCCAACTCCACTAACTTGTGTTGTCCTGTCACTGTGCTGCTGTATGGTCTCGTTACCACTAGATGGAGACAAAAGAGCAAATATAAATTTTACCTCAGCACCTCATTAGACCATTATCTCCACCTTGTCTGGAGTAAAGCTGACACCAGCCATGGGAGCTGCACACTAGGAAAGGTCAATAGTGCAAAATGATGTATTAGACATGTAAAAAGGTGTCTGACTAAACATGTGTAAACCTGTGACGCCAGACAGTCCTTGCAAACAGAGTGGCAGGGAGCTTCAGAGAAGAGGACTACTATCAACGAGAACATGTCTATCCTGTAGGTCTGTTCAGAGACAACAAACCGATAACCATGTTTGTGTACATTTACATTTTATACACATTCTCAGTCACAACTCCCTGAACTGCCGGGGTGTGGTGGCATTATTTATTCATCACTATGTTGTAATGGTGCAACCTGCAATATCGATGCATACTCTAGCTGAGTCGTCCTGTTCTGAACCTGTTATTGGGTTTAGTAAAGAGATTTTTATTTTTTTGATGTGTCCAGGACTGTGCTGCACTCTGAACCATTCCTCTGTCTGTCTCTGACCCTCCCCTTATAACTTTTGTACATGAAGAGCACCTGCCACGGACCTCTCGCTCCGGTACTGCTGCTGCTGGTTCACCTCTCTCCCACACACACCGCCGACCGCTGCAACCTCCCGGTCTCTTGTCGGCTCCCTGTCGTACACTGGACGCCAGCCTCTCACACTGGCGTCCCACGCTCTCACCTGTCACACACAGTCACTC
>CABFOP010088285.1:0-14897 GCA_900683385.1 Anoplogaster cornuta | reverse complement strand
TAATTATGGTTACCTCATGTATATAGTGTGTTTTGTATATTGTATATAGTGTGCTTTACAGTGGGGGTTTTGTACTTACTGTATTTTTTAACTTATTGTATTTTTGTATTGTGTTGTATATTTGCAAAATTGCTTTATAGTGTGTTTTTATAGTGTGTTTTTCTATTTATTGCGTTTCTTCAATATTGTATTTTTGCACAATTGCTTAAAGTGTGTTTTTGTATTTTGCACAATCTCCATGGAGCATGCCACATCGTCATTTCACTGCACTGTACTTGACTGTATGAGACATGTGACAAATAAAGTACTTGAACTTGAACTTGAACTTGGCAGCAGTAGAAGCAGAAGTAGTAAAAGCAGAAGCAACAGCAGCTGTAGTAGTATACAGTAGTGTTTCAAGTGTATACTTGCTAAAGCAAGCCCACTAATTATGAAAAAGAAAATAATAGTGCTCATTGGATTGGTAACCCATATGATATACTGAGTATACTGATATACTGTGTATACTGATATACTGAGTATACTGATATACTGATATACTGAGTAATTCCTCCGTATGAAAGAATGACATTCGTCAGTCGCTGCTTATTGATGCATTTCAACCCTGCTCTACCATTGGGCCGTTTCCGCGAGATCTCATGTCTCATTGGTCAACCAACCTGCCAATCACTAATGTTTGTATAGTAGGTGTTTCCTGTTTTGAGCTACAGTCGGTGTTGGTGAGAGTCTTGCCTGGCACGGAGTTTGCTGAGGGGGAAATTAAAACATGGAAATATAACACCTGTAAATACAAATCCCAAAGTATAAATTGAAGCATGAAATTCGCCACTGTGGCCTTTTACGGGGTTGCCGTGGGGCTTCTGGCGGCGGGGCTGCGAGAGCTGCTGACTGGATTCGAGGAGAATAGATGCAGCATGACCTATATGTTTGAATACCCCGAGTACCGGGTGAGTAGCTTAACGTCTAAGCTAGTTATTGGCCTTAACATATCCAGAAATACCCAGTAGCCTTCCATGCGTCTTGTTGTGTTTCTACAGAAGCTATGACACATTTCTTTTGAATGGGCATAACGTGCGACGCATCATAAATGCAGTCACGCCCTCTATTAATATGTTGGGCTGTTTCCTGAAACCTGCTACCTGACACAGCACAGGTAGGTGTAGGCTATCCTACATCTCAGCCTGGCTCAAGTATTTCCTCAATGGCTTTTAAATGTTAACGCACACGCACACACACACACACACACGCACACCATCCTAACTGGCAGAACCTGTAATGTGTGTGTGTTGTATTAAGCCACAGTAATCCAGGTTGTGAAATCAGCTGCTGATCCACTAACACCTCTCAAAAGGAGATCAGCCTGCAGTATTATTTGCAAGATATACAACTCTTTCACATAAAAGTCAGGCTAAGACCCGGGACAAGTTGGTGTTAAGATGTCAGCGATGCAAAGTAGGTCGCCTCCCTATGCTTTTTGTGCTCACTAATGTGTTCATCTGTCCAGAAGTGGGCCACAGCTGGAGGCAAACCGGTATAATGGCATCAGGCTTGTTGTGTTGTGGTTTGTTATGGTGAGAGGGTGAGAGGTGGAAGAGGGTTGCTGTGCTGTGACAGGACAGGGTGGGGTTGATGGTCTTGTACATCAGGGTTTGCTTGCACCTATGATGAACACAGGACAGGCAATAATGAATCAATAATTAGAGCAGTGGAGAGGAACTGCAAAGGGGTGTTGTCTTGTCTGTCAGCTGTAGATAGGGCTGAGCAATATATCGATATTATATCGATATCGTGATATGAGACTAGATATCATCATATATTTTGGATATCGTAATATTGTGATATGGCTAAGTGTTGTCCTGGTTTTAAAGGCTGCATTACAGTAAAGTGATGTCATTTCCTGAACGTACCAGACTGTTCTAGCTGTTCTATTATTTCCCTTTACCCACTTAGTCATTATATCCACATCACTGATGATTATTCATCAAAAATCTCATTGTGTAAATATTTTGTGAAAGCACCAATAGTCATCCTACAGTATTGTTGCAATATCGATATCGAGGTATTTGGTGATATTTGATTTTGTCCATATTTCCCAGCCCTGGTTGCAGGGACTACTAGAATCATCATACTGGTGTGGTTGTAGCATCAACGGGTTAAATCGAGCATTTATGAAGTGCTTTAGAGGAGATTTCAAAATATTGAGATATATATTGTGTATCGTGATCACGATAAAAAATATATATAAAAAATATAAAAGATATTATTTATCGGCCATATCGCCCAGCCCTAGCTGTAGAGTATATGTACAACAAAAAGTATCTTAAGGTTAGAGTATTGTTAGTATGTTTCAAGGGTCAACTATACCAGAAAAATTGCTAGTGTTTATGTACAAACAATGAGCCGTATTACCAGGTTTAGTGATATTTTACTTTTTAGGTCATATATAGCTGCTGCCCTGAGGCTCTGAAGCCACAGCTAGCTGTCAGGCCTTTTCAGGCTGTCATCATCCAGGGTGCCTGCAGGTCCTGAAAAAGTCTTAAAATGTCTCATATTATCTAAACTCAAGACTTGTCTTGAATAGAGGTAATGTACAGTACTGTGGTGCACTGTTCTTCCGTTGAGAAATTAGTCCAGTTATACAGACCATATACTGATGGGTCTGTTTTCATTTTTGTTTAAATGTGAAATTGGTCTTACATTTCATTCTAACTGGCATTAAAAAGTCTTAAATTGATGTTGATGAAACTTGCAGACACCCAATAACCCAAACCAGAAAAAAATACTTCTCACATAAGAACAGTATATCAATAATTATTCTAATAATTAGGGCAGGTGAGGCGCCCAGCAAGCCAGGGGGTAAAACCAAAGTGGTGTTATCTTGTCTGCCAGCTATAGAGTGGATGTGCATACTGCTGGAGTCACTTAAAAGCTCCTTTTTAGTTAGACTGTCTCATCAATTGCTTATGAGTGCAGTGCAAGGATAATGAACTTTTCTGAAACTATATTTGCGTGTGGTGCTGCAGCTCCTAATGTGTGTCTATGTGTGTGCATGTTGGGTTCACAGCGCGTGGCACTGCCTCGCCGTGTAGCCAGACTGTACCCAGCATATGGGCTCTACCTCTACGGAGAAGGCCTGTATGCCCAGGAGACCCGTGCACTTAAACTCACCGGTGCCCCTGTGCTCTTCCTGCCTGGGAATGCGGGCAGTTATAAACAAGGTAAGTGCATGCGGCTGTGATGTCCCCGTGACAAGTTTTACCTCTGGTATTTGAATTCAGAACTAGTGAGGGGAGAAAAACAGGGTAGTGAAAGTTGTGCGTTGTGTGTTTTGGCCAGCAGAAGGATGCTTAAGCAACAAGGTGAAACAGAATGCAACTTTTTTGAGTGAGAGGATGTGCTGAGGGTGAATGAGGGCACCATGGCGGCCTCACGCTGTTTGTTGATAGGTCTGAACCTGGACTTCAAACTTCACAAGTTACCTGTCTTTCAAATGAGACACGAGAAATCAAGTTTCCAGGGTCTGTGTTGGGTGTGGGATGCTGGAAATCACATAGCAATCACATTTAACAATCTTAAGAAACAGCAACGGCGTGATTCTTGCAGTAAAACATCTAATAAGAAACTTGCAGTATGATTTTAATCACATACGGAGGTGAAGTGAAAAATCTACCAGAAAAAGATGAAAAATAATTCCTTTCATGGCCTCCGTCTTGTTTAATCACCACTAGTCTCGCTAGCCAGACCCATCTCCACAGCGCTGGAGAAAGGTCTGGCTGGACCCTCAAACATTCTGGAATTGGGGGAATCGAACCTGGGACCTTCTGGTTAGAGGATGCTTTGTCTAACTCATAACTGTATGTAATGTAGATTGTAGTGCACTCCCTCTGATGCAGATGGTGTACAGTAGGCCTCGTTGCTCTTGCGATGGGTTGTGTGTAGGAGGAGAACTCCCACTCTTTTATTCTCGTGAAGCCGAACACATTTAGCAGTTACACTGTGTTCCATGATGAATCCACTCTCTCTATTTCTTACATGTCTTGTCCTGCACTTAAACTCTTTAGGTCAGTGTTGTTTAATAAGCTACCCTATTTGATGAGGTATCACTGATTTGGAAAAGGTATTCTGAGGTTAGGGTATTGCTAGTATGTGTCAAGGGTCATCCATGCCAGAAATGGGTAGGTTAATGTAAATGTGATGAGGCTTTTCAGCGTTAAAGTGATATTTTACTTTTTAGACTCTCATTATCAATAATCCAAACCAGAAACAAATGTGGACTATGTAGAGGTAGCTGTAACTTGGGTTCAAAATGAGACCCTTTATATTGGTGGTTGACATTAACTCGTATAGAGGTACAGTTTGCTTGCTAAATAAAAGTCTACCTTTGGCCTCTACTAGCTACAGCTAGGCTGATCTGACTATCATTTATTTACAGCACTGCTTCTCAAAAGTTTCATGTTATGGTTCCTCAAATACACAGATGCCCATTCATCAAGATTTTTTCCCCATATGGGAAGATGTGCGTTGTTGTTGTTTTAGTATTGGTTTAGTTGTATCCGTCTACAATGCTCATGGGGAGGTAACAGTGGTGAGAGTGAAACCTATGATTAGAAAAGTTGTTGGTATAAATTCCCTTAATGAAATAATTTAGAGTGAAATTAAACTATTCTATATTTCGTTGGCACCCTGGGACCCCACTTTGAGAACCACTGACCTATAGTATCAGGGAGTACTAGAGAGGATGAGATGGCACAGGCTTTGTGTTCCTCCATCTGGAATCAAATAGATCTGCTCTGTACTGTCTGTAAAAACACCTAACCTAATCAAAGCACTCGCCGTAATCCAATGTCCTCCTTCTCCCTGAAGCTCGTTCCCTGGGCTCGGTGGCCTTGCGGAAGGCTGAAAACATGGAGGCGGGACTCCACCTCAACGTTTTCACGGTGGATTTCAATGAGGAGCTGGTGGCCTTGTACGGTGGCAGCCTGCGCAGACAGACGCACTTCCTGCACGAGAGCATAAAGGCCATCCTGCGCCTCTACAAGGTCAGGCCTCAAATATCATCTACTGGTCAGACAGGATTACCCGATATGATGGATATTGCTGGTGGAGTGATGTTTCACTGACGTGGGGACACTTTTTCTATCTTCTGCCACATATCACATTCCTTTCTCTTCTACATTTACATTTTGGGCGTTAAGTTGATGCTTTTATCCAGCACAACTCATAATAAAACAGTAGAATAAGCTTAAATTCCTAAACTGCCAGCATTACAAGCAGACAATAGTCAGGAGTGCAAGAGTGTCCAGGTAATAGAAATAGCAAATATTCCCCTGTCCATAAAATATTCATATAGTGTGCACTTTGCTTTCAAATTTTGCTATTAAGCTTTTTATTTTTCAAACACTACCCTTCATAAACATTTGACCAAGCTTAAACTCAATACATCATTTCCACCCATTTGTTGTTGATTTGTTGATCTCCCCTCCCGTCAAGGACCTTGAAGACCCTCCTCGTAGTGTGGTGCTCGTGGGCCATTCCATGGGAGGAGTGGTGGCCCGGGCTCTGTTCACCTTGCCCCGTTTCAGCCCCCATCTGGTCAGCCTCATCATCACCCAGGCCTCCCCCCACCTCGCCCCCGTGCTGGCCCTCGACACGTACCTGCTGGGTATGTGTTGTACAATACTGCATGGCATTATGGTGTCTGATTCGAGAGACGCTATTGTAGTTTTTCTGACCAGATTTCTTAAGATCAATTTGAGCTCTTCAGGAGGCTTTGACGTCAAACTTTATAATGCACATACACTCACACAATTATTAAAGTAAACACTTTTTATATGTGTTATTTCTATGATCTTAAACATATTTGTGAACATGTGTTACTCTCCCCAAAGCTAACTTTCACCAAGAGACTTTCCGGAACTGCTCCATTGACAATAAATGTGAATCACACACGTGCTTTACATGTAAATGAGCTTTATTTTGTAGTGTTAACACTTCAAAGCTAGAAGTTGTGCCCATACGTGTAGATTTTATTAAATCTCTCTGGATACCAACACGGTGACCTCAAAGTCGGTTCTTCCTGTCGTTGTCAATTGAGCAACTCTAATGCAAGAGCAGAGTTGCAGCTGCCTTGCTTTTAAATTTGTCTTAAATTTGACTTGTTCATGTTTGCGAATATAGACAAAACTATTCAAGATCATATCTATAATGTATAACAATAATATGACCTCTGATTCAGGGTGGATTTTTACTTTCAGTGTTGTCAATGTCTGTTTTCTCTCTGTCACCATTCTGTGCAGATTTCTATTCTGCAGTCAGACAGAAGTGGGTGAACCAGGCGGACGACCTCAGGAACGTCACAGTGCTCTCGGTGGGGGGTGGTTACCGGGACTACCAGGTCCGCTCCGGCCTGACGTCCCTGCCTTGTCCCCCAGGAGACCCCAGCAAGTTGTCGCTGGTGGTAAGACTCATCCGCTGCATTATGGGAGTCGGCGATTTCTAATGAACTTTTGTAAATCACTGTAAACAAAAAAGAATCTCGCAGTATTTACCATTTGTTCCACATCTGGTCTTCACAGTTTATGTCTCCTTGTTTTTGCCAAGGCAACTGCAGTTCCCAGGACGTGGGTGTCCACCGACCATCTATCCATCGTTTGGTAAAAAGACATGGGTTTACGTTTCATTTATCTAGAGCCGTTTTTAAATATTGCTCAGATCATAAGAATACGCTCTGTATGTCTTTGTGTTCCAGGTGCAAAGAGCTTGTTCTCGCTACTGTCAGGGCTTTCTTCGACCTCATCGATCCTGAAACCCGACAGGTCAGAATCACAACGGTTGACGCAACTTCTCTTAACTCAAATCTTAAGAAAGGAATATGCACGGATGTGGTCAGAGAGTATTTCCCGTTAATATCCAAGCTAACCGGTGTGTCCTTATTAGTTCTCAGAGAACCCAGAGACGAGAATGGCCGTTCTGAACCATCACTTTATCAGACACCCTGTCAGGATGTTGGATGAAACTCAAGAGGCCGCCCTCTCCCTCTCAGGTTAGTGGGTACCACATCATCACCTCACTAAGTTGGGAAAAGTTCACATCCGTCCCCCGTTTGCTGTCACCCACCCATCCGTGTATTTTTCAAAGGCCAGTGAACCAAAACGTAACATCTATTTTGTGTTTTTGCTAACCGATCATGATATTAGCCATGTCAGCTTGTATGTATGTCGTTGCCTCCACTGTCACTACACTGTTAAGAATGACTAACTTTGTAATGCTATCAGGCTTAAAGACGAGCATCGCTGGCATCGTGAGTGAGAGGGCTGTATCCTAGATGTACCCAAATGGTGTGTGTGTATCTTTATCAGGCATGTAGAAAAGAGAGGGGGGGTGATTGCAAAGGATACGTGATTGACTGATACTTGTTCAAGATTCAAGAACTTTATTCGTCACATACACATACAGGATGTGCAGTGAAATAAAAGTGGCAATGGTTACAGAATTGTGCAAAAAAAAAAAATAGAATAAAAGTAACTGCAATAACTATAAAAAAGAGGGATATCAAAAATATGCACCAGTATTTAACAGTACGGTGTGCATGTGTGCCCATAAGATAGCAGTGTGTGGAACCAGTGTGGGGTCCTGGTGAGATCAGTGTTCAGTGTTTTGAGACTTACTGTATTGGTCTCCTGTACTTCCTACCCTTTGAAATCTTCCAGATTCTCCTGAAGCATGGAGTGAAGTTAACACACTGCGTCTGGTTTACAGCACCCCAAAGGTACTGCACTGTACAGCGGCTCAGTTAATCCTTCCCTCTAAGACAGTTAGAGAAGGATGGTGATGAACCTTTGAGTCAGTGGTTGTATTTTCTAATGAAATTGTTCTTTTAGTAGAGAAATCTGTAAAATTGCCACCTTATTCTCTCATTTCTATCTTTTTAAATATTTAACCCCAAAATGTTCTTTGAAAAAAAAAAAAAGATTAGGCATCCATGGATTTTGATTTATATATGTTTTTAAAAGTCAAAAGAAGTCAGAACGTTTCTTCTGCCTACAGGAGGGGCAGGCCAAATACTTCCTGTTTGCCCTGTCTAGTCGCAGGAAAGCCTACAGCCACTTCTACTGCCGCAGCAACAACCTGGTGAGTTTTCATCCCAGACAATTATATCCTTTAACCAAGAATGTATTAAGGATACATAGATTGGCAGTGTTGAATGTATATATGCAGCGTCATGTCTAGCCATGTGTCACCAGTATGTCTTTGATTGTGCTCTATGTGAGGTCCTGTTGTCCTCGAGTGTCAGTATGTACCAGGAAACTCTTAAGCTGCCGATATGTCTCTGCCTCGATACGACCAAAACAGATTCTAGACGAAGAAAGTCTGATTTCGGGTTGTTGTCCAACAGGAGATGACGAGCTGGGTGTACGGCTGCACACAGAGGAACGGGTCTTTGTGGTAAGTATGGAGCTCTCTCACCCCACGTTCCTCGTCCTCTATCAGCAGCGTCTTTAATCTGTTTGGTCTGGCTTCCAATGCAATTACCAAATGTCTGAGTACATTTTTTTGAGACTCCTTGTTATTACTGGATGCGTAATGCTGTTATCAAATCTTTAGAATCTAATTTCCTACATTTTGTTGTTACAGAGAAAACGTTTTGTGGTCGTTCTGTTCATTTTTTTCATTTCTCTCTCTCAATTTTCCAGTGTGCGTGCAGTGGATCTGTCCATGGGAACAGAGCTTCTGCCACCATACAAGGCAATTCTCTGCTAAAGAGACACCATCCACCATCCAATCCAGTCTCTTTATCCTTTTTAGCTGAGCTGCTAATTGGTCGCTCATAACTGTCTGTCATCCTCCTCAGGTTCTGATTCTGAAGCTCAGTGACTTGTCTTCAGTTTCTCATCTGGTTGTCGGTGCCTCGAACCTCAATGGCAAACAGGTGCGAAGAAATCAGCACTCACTACTCGGACAGACGCTCGCTCGCTCGCTCGCTTGTAGCGCTCACATCTTTTTAATGGAATATAATCCACGACATTTTCATAGAAATACATTTCCATAGTGTTACTCTCTATCTGCAACTGATATAACACAATAGTGATTCAACCTCTAACCAGTTCATGAAAGCTTTTACATTTGCTGTTCTGAACAACGCTGGGTTGGTCCTTCCTGGGCGTGCAGGAAGTGATGCATTTTACATTGCCAGCAACAGCGCTTTGTTTGGAATAAATAGAAGAACTGGGTAGTGAGCATGAGCAGCAATAGCCACCGTGGCTGATCAGACAAAGAAAAGAGCGCCACCTACAGAAACTCTTCATTTGGATGACCACTAGTGTTGACATATAAATGACATTACCTCCTGCTTGCTCCCCAGTTCACGGTGGAGTGCGAGTGGCAGAGAGAAGAATCTCAGACGTTATCTGTCCCAGTGCCACATGTCCTTTCCTTCGGTGAGTTCTGTTTGCTGAGGCCTTTAGCTCTGAACCCCACGACTGAACGGAGACAATGTTCCTTCTCACTTCACTGTTGTTGCTTTTCCAGGTTTCGCCGCCAATGATGTCACCGTCAACTCCTCTGGACTTCTTCACACCATCGTGCTCCAGCACTTTCGCCAGGTGTGTTTTTCCCCCCCGCCTGTCTCGTTATATGCCGACGCATCTTTCTGCATCTCTCTGTCCCCGCCATCTTACTACACTTTGACGACCTCTGTATCCTCAGGTCTATCAGGCTTTCAGGATTAATGTTGTGAGCCACTGCAAAGCACAAAAAGGTAAGCTGCTTTGTCTTTTGATACCTTGGCATATGTGCACCGGTTGAGATGTAGTATTGATTATTGTATCTCTGTCTGTAGATAGACTGCCCAGCGTATACAGAGTGAAGGTGCCATGGTTTCGGGAGGACTCCTTAACCACAGTCAGGTTAGTTACCGTCCCTGTCTCTCCGTGTTGTTCAGCATACTCTGTTCTAACTCACTAGCATGTCAGTATGAAAGTAGTGGATGACCACTGTCGTCCCTAATAACTTGGTCTTCCCTCTCTGCGTTCCTGCCAGTACACCATCAGTGACCGAGATCTCAGGGATGCTCCACACAAGCTGTCCAGACAACGCCTCAGGTGTCCTCCTTCAGCTTCACACTGCCCCCAACTGCCAGTATAAGGTACTACGCCTCACCGCAGCCTCTGTCTTCCTACACATCCCTATTACAATTTATTAAGTCTTCAACAAGGATATAAAACTATAACATCATGTGTCAAACTATAGTCAATGCAATCATGTGTCAAACTAATTGTGTATTTACTTTGATCTGAACTTCAGGTGTCAGTAAGGACTTCATTCCCCAGGGCGCTGGGACAGGTAAGACACAACTCTGTGTATCATGTGTTTTCATCTATCACCTTGTCATACCATCGGCTTTCACTGGTAGCAGCAAAGAGCAATAAATAATCAGGTTATCACGGTTATTAAGCTTCTTAACCCGTTGAAAACTAACAGTAGAGAATATCTTTGCTGATCAGCTCAAGGACTGTTCTGCAGAAATGCTAGAGTTTGAGTTTGTCATCCTCTGTGATTAAAGCTATTCTTAGACAGGTATAACATTGAGCAGGTCTGATTCATAGTGCCGACTTCCTCTCTGTCTCGTACCAGATGCTGAGGTTCTGCGGCCCCGTGGTGCCGGTGTACACAGCTGTAACTCTCCTCCTCGCCTGTGGGGGGCAGCTGTCCTCCATCCTGAGGACAGGCCGAGCGGCAGACATGAGCCAGGCGGTAGGCAGCGGCCTGCAGCCTCACAAAGTCGACCTGCCTGTTTATGTTCTCCACCTGTTGCTCGGGTAGGTTGGCGTCGCTTGACGTCAGTGATAATACGTACAGGAGAGTGGTATTTAGGTTTCAGTTGTTGAGAGATGGCACCATTCAAGAGTTTTCCCTCAACAGTCCATCTTTCAAAGACACTGATGCTTCGCTCCAGTTATGTCAAAAAGTCAGAAATCCCTCCCCCCCTCCTTCAGGTGCAGCTGGTTCCACGAGGCCTGGTCCATTCTCCAACTCCCCTCTGTGGATGCCCTCCCCCCCACATTCCCCGACCGGACCTTTCAGGAGGGCGTGGCACCAGTTGAGGAATGGCCCCGCCTCCTGTCGCCCCTCCTGTATGTCTTGGGGGCAGCAGTGGCGTTTTGGGGCAGCGCACTTCTCCGGCTCGTCCTGCGCCTGATCTCCCTAATACTGGCTCCCCTGCACAGGTACGATCGGACGGTTAAACGCAGGGATGCGCCAATATGATGCTGCTATTGGATGTCAATACCAAGAGCCAAATGTAATATGAGCGAAATTACTTGATTTTATGCTCTTTTAAGAGATAATCTGAGATGAGATATGAGATTGTTCCAAACTAATCATTTAAAGGGGAATTAAGTAATCTATGACCAGTAGAAATTGCAACAACATTGATAGAACTTATCCAGCCCTCGTGAATTATGGTGGCCTGTAATTGACACAAACGATAAAGTCACATTTTCACAATAGAGAAGAGTAAACTGGCGAATTGGAGCAGAGATCCCGACAGAAACGCCTTGTGAAGAGGTAATGTATCGTGATGCGAAACACTGTGATGATTATGTCGCTTCATCGTTCGCTTTATTGGCTTGAGAACGAGGCTTTGTAGCTTTCTTAGCTGAAATGTCGCTCGTTGCACCGTCATCCATTGCTGAGCAGTTTAAAATGCGACGGGGGAGTGTGGAAATTTCAATAGATTTTGAAGGTTTTTCCAAAAGTGAGTTATTGGAATTGATCAACATCCCTATCAACCCTCTGAAGATATATTATGGTCATTATGGGACAGTAAAAATCATGCTTATTGCCTCTTAAGTTTATATTTTTCAGTAACGCCCAAATTTCCCCCACCCGGGGATTAATAAAGTCTATCTTATCTTATCTTAAAAACAATGTATTGGTAATGGATCAGAAACTAAACTTTGAGTACTCTGAATCTGTATCAGTGCATTCATACATACATTCATACAGACAGTATTATTTACTTATTTTCTCTATTTACTCTCTATTTATTCATCCAGGGAGGGGCATTCACTTTCAGCATTGACCTGCTTCACATTAACACATTTACACATCTTCACCCCTGGGAGCTGCCCAGTACAACCACAGTCGTCTGCTGTCAGCCACTGAGTAGCTCCATTGGACCAATAGTGTGTTAAGTGCCAACCTCAACAGCATTTGTTGATGGAGGGGAGAATAATAATCATTTTCCCTGACCAGATTTTCCCAGTTGGTTGAGAGACTCAAAAGCAAGAAGATGTTTCCCCTCCAGTGGTGGCATAAAATATCCATTTTTCTTTTGGGGCAGAAAGCTGATATAGCCCCAACCTATTATAATACACTTCTTCAATACGCCTTCTCTGGGAAACGTGGGCAAACTGTAAACATATATTTGTTGACCAGTGGTTTTGATTTCACTCCCAGACCGTCTGTCTCTAGAGACTGTGGCACCCTGCGACTACGGACCCAGCTCCTCCTCATTCTGTCTCTCACCGTTATGGGCGGGACTTCCTGCGGGGCCTTGTCGATCTTTGCCACCTTTCTGCTTCACCTCTATAGGGTGAGTCAGAGAACACTGTATGTATCCTGTAGTGGTCCCAAGCAGTTCAATGGGTAGTGCATGCCACTAACAGGAGTTTCGTAGAAGCCTCCACCCGTATTATGTTTTTCTGCTCGTACTCAGAATGACATAGAATAAAGCTCAATTCATCAATCACAGCATGACAAGCAGACAGTTTCCTAACAATGCCCTTGCCTGTTTCTGTTTGACGTTGCATGCCCAGGTGCTAAGGCTCCAGATGACAGAAAGGTCTTTGAGTCACATGCTGAATCTGGTAAGACGTTCAGGTTGGACTGTAACTGTGCCATCACACCGTAGGCAACTTCACAAACCTCCGAGTCCTCTGTTTATTTTCTAGGACCACAAAAATGTTGTTCAGTATTGACCAAATGTCCATGGCTGAACTTTAGATTACAAAGCTCATCAACACCCAATCACATACACATGTTGCTATATGTCCCTCCCATCGAGCCAAAAGCATTGGCAGCTAGCTCAAATTAGCGATGGCATAGTGGTTGCTAGCGGTGTGAATGCCCAGTCAGGGTTCAGAATCTGATAGAATGTTAGCTTGATCTTTCAGGCATTCGACTTGGAAACATTCAACCCCCCGCCCCCCACAATGCTTCCAGGCACCCCAGAAGCATAAAGAAACCGAGAACGGCACAGTCGATAGCGAGGCCCCGAGCAAGCCCAAAGAATGTAACGGCGCCCCCCTGCTGTCGGAGCGTGCGCTGCAGGAGGTGAGGGACGACCTGCAGCTCCACCTCTGCCTGTCGGCCCTCTTCACACTGCCCGTCATGCTGAGCGCCCCCTCACTCCTCCACTGGATCCGCAACCTGAGGTATTCAAACGGCTGTTGCGGTGTTGCGGTCCCGGACGCTCGGTGAATATAGACGATGCGTATAACCTAAGTTGCGCTCCTCTGCAGGTACTCCACCCGGTTGGACCCCGACCCTTGCTGGCCGCACACTGTGCCTCTACTTGTTGAGTACATGCTGCTTATTAACTGCAACACACTGAAACTCAGCAAAAGGTAGGAGCCTCGTACCTCTTATTAAACACCTCACTGACACCCCTGGTCCATCGAGTCTGTCCGTAGCAACGTTTCGTTTGTCTCTGTTCCAGTACACTCCTGCCTCTGACCTCCCACCTGCCCCTGCTCTTGTCCGTCGCCATGGTGACCTTCTCTCCGCTCCACCTCTACAGAGTCACCTACTTCCTGTCGGCGGCTCTGGTCACTCTGGCTTTCTCTTGTCTGCTCTGACGGCGGCCGGCTGGTATCGTCTAACATTGAAAAGCCTTCTCTAGGTTACGGCCTGGGGTCACCCAAGCCGGACGTGACCGGTCCCGTTTCGGGAGCTGCACCCGTCCCAGGAGGGGACACGTCCAGCTGATGCGGAACAGAGCCGTAGACATACATAGTTTGGGGAACTGCCCGCTCAGTGTTGGCACTAAAGGCTCCATGGCGATTACACTATGATTTACAGTCCTAAGATGAGAGGGTGCAATAGCCTTGGAGCATTTGGTGCGAATATGGCTCCATTTGATTAACCTGAAACCAAGTTTGCCTTACTCTGTATTTCTATAGCTCTGCCTTCAAGGAGCAAGTACTCCACAACCAGTGAAGCTACCAATATTCGAGATTTTCAACAGGGTGATATTGTTAAAATGTGATTTTTTTTAATTATTATTATTATTATTTGCTGGTGTTTTGTGGCTCTTTTTTTTATCATTGCCACTATGATTTAAAGGTAATACGAGCAATGTTCTGAGCAGCATTTTCGGTTATATTAGTAGAAATTGTCTTTATATCCCGACAGAAATCAATAAATCAAGTCCTCTGAAAAAAAAATGAAAAAAATCCGGTGTCTGTATCAGCTGTAATACTGTAATAAATACGTCCAATCATTTCATTCGGTCGAATGAAATGATTGGACAGACTACGTGTCTGTTAACGTTACCTTCAGCTCTAATTAAATGATTAGATGATCCATTTGGCTGCAATGAAATGATTGGCTGCGTACTCAGCCGTTACTGCCTACCAACGTCCATTCGGTAAACCAGTGTCGAGTAATTAACCCTGTTTAACACTGGACTATGGTGGTGAGGACTTCTGTCACTAAAAAACACTAACCAAGATACAACGGACAAGCAGAGTTCTGGACACCACATTTACAACACTCGGGCTTCACGTCGGTGAACTTCGGGGCTATAATTCGTCATTCTTTGGTGCTGAAAACCGAGGAAAGGATTCAGGAAATTAAGGAGCCTTAACGAGGAAGCCGCATTCTTGCCACGGTTC
>CABFOP010088281.1:0-17773 GCA_900683385.1 Anoplogaster cornuta | reverse complement strand
CCCATCACCTGGGGGGGAGGAGTCTGTGGCTGAAGGTGCTCTCCATCACCTGGGGGGGAGGAGTCTGTGGCTGAAGGTGCTCCCCATCACCTGGGGGGGCGGAGTCTGTGGCTGAAGGTGCTCCCCATCACCTGGGGGGGAGGAGTCTGTGGCTGAAGGTGCTCCCCATCTGCCACAGCTCCTCATGGAGGGGATGGGAGGGGTTGTCCAGGATGGTCTTTATCTTGTCCCTCATCCTCCTCTCCACCACCACCTCCAGACTGTCCAGCTCTAGACCAACAACAGAGCTGGCCTTCCTCACCAGCTTGTTCAGTCTGTTGGTCTCTGCAGCCTTGAGGCCGCCTCCCCAGAAGACCACGCCGAAGAACAGTGTGCTGCTACTACAGACTGGTAGAACATCCGTAGTAGCTGCTGCACACATCGAAGGACCTGAGCCTCCTCTGGAAGAACAGTCTGCTCTGTCCTTTCTGATAGAGGGCCTCAGTGTTCTGTCCAGTCCAGTTTATTGTTTATGTGCACTCCCAGGAACCTGTATGAGTCCACCATTTCTACTTCCTCCCCCTGGATTGTAATGGGGGTTGGGGGCTTCCTGCTCCGTGGTCAGATGCGTGGTGGCGGCGGCAGATGTCAGAGGGATGCAGAGTGTACGTTTTTTAATACATTTTAGACTGGGGTGACTCGAGATTTTGCATACTTTTAAAGTGTGCCGTGACTGAAAAAAGGTTGAGAAACGCTGGGCTAGTGTATGCAGTAGTGTATTAATTTAACATTTAACCACATTTTATTATAATAGCCTATTACAGATGAAAACGGAATGGTTTTGAATACAATTTTATTTTCATTTAGGTGCAATCCCACGGGTGCAAAGCACACGTGGAAGCAGCTGAAAATGAAATATAAAAACATAGGCTACTTCAAACAGCATGTTTTCCCAGTTACTGGTAAAGGAGTTGTACAAAATGCTTGTCAAAAATTGACAAAGAAATGGTGTGCTTGGGGTGGAAGATCAGAAAGGTAGATCTAGAAATTGAATTACTTGAACACGTTAGAGGTGGGTGCATGGTCACAGGTGAAATATGTTAATTGTTGGAACAATATAAAATAACTGTTGCTTTTGTATTTGTTGGAAATAAAGAAGACCAAATGAAATGTTTGATGAATGAAATGAATGATTTGTCTTTATTGGACTGCTCGGGGTGGTGGTAGCTTATATGTGAATTGATTCATCACAGTTGCTTTCCCGCTGTGTTCGGCGTCATCAATGTGTCACCAATCTTGAATCTTGAATAAAGAAATTACCTTTTTGAAATAGCGGGTGCAGCGAAAATGATTCCACTCGATTTACTTTGAATAAAATATTTAGTCGTTTCGGGGCTAAAAGCTCTTTCACCACGTTGAGGCAGAGAAACTTTTGCTCTTGTGTTGTTAGTCCTCATCAGTGCACCAGTGCGGGTGATCTTTAAGAGGTCAAATAAAATAAGGCTCATGTTGTACCTAGCCCAACGGTTAATTAAGAAACCACTGAGTTGTTTTGCTGCTCAATAACTGTTTCAGGATTGATTCTCACCGGAGGTCATCAAATGAAGGTTCTGCTATTACATCCTCCCAATATTGCTCCAATAGCTGTTCATCGAGGCCTTTAGCCATCACCTACCAGCGAAATGGGCATGAAACACAACTAAGTAACTATGAGCAAGTTTCGAAGATCCCACCCACTCACAGTTTAGCTAAGCTTGGGTAGTTTTTGGAGAGCACACTCCTGTGCCGGCTGATTGGGACCCCTAATTAGTGTGCTTTGTTAATGGCAGGTAGTGTCAGGTGTTAAGGAGAGGCTGATTGGAGTGTGCGCGTAACGAGTAGATGATTGGAAAGCCTTGCCGCTCAAAGTTAAACATTCCACAGTAAATACTCTGCAGGGTAGACTGAGAGACAGACAGGAAAGTTGATGGGGATGAGTGAGGGGTGTAGGGTGTAGCGGGGGGAACTGAATGTAATTGCTACAACGTGGAGGGCAACGGGGTAAGGTCTACTGGGCTGCCAGGCCCTCCAATCAAACGGTGGAGGGCTGTTGCAGTGAGGTGCTCAAGAAATGGGTTGATTTAACGATTTCGGGGACCGCGCTTGTAGATTTTCTGAAAGCTTATTGAGATTTGGGAGAACATCCACTTCTTTGCATCTGGAGGAATCACTTTGGGGGGAGTACAGACCCAAGTGAAAGCCTATCGCAAACATCACAAATAGAAGAGAGGGAGTGATTCCGGGTAATAGATGAGGAACCATTTTTTTCACCCCAAGAATTCAAAAATGTGGGATCTTCATTGCATATTTGTAAGGTTTGAAACATTTTCAGAGGAGCAAGAAGACAAAGTGGAATGGATGACGATCTTGCCATACAGAATAAAAATTGTTCATGTTTTGAAACTGGCCACCGAACATTTTGACGTTGAATAGATGCCGATATGATGGCCTGCACCAACATGAAACTTGAGATGACGTCCATAGTCCATTTTGTGCTTGTTTGGCTTGACATCGACACCTTTTCACACATCGCTGCCCTTCAAATACTTTTCTTTAGCCAACAATTTCATGAAACAAGACCCTTTAAGAAGAAATAAAAACAACCCTACATGTAATTTTGGTATCCAGAAGAATGGCTGACATTTTTTGCAGGTTGATGACCTCACCTTGGAGAAAAGCGAGGCAGATGAAGCAAGCAAACAGCTGATCACGGGGTGTTTAGAGAAAGGCCAAAGGCTCGGTGAAAGAGAATGGGGAGCCGCAGCGTCCCGGTGATATTTTAGCCCTCACACACATCCACCACTGCATGACTGGAGCGGTGAGCTTTTAAATGCACACCGGAGACCACAGGGCCCTGCCAAATGAGTTCTCAGGAGACCTCCCTGCACCTGTAGTCATTTTTCAACCTTTTTTAATTGGTTCTCCTCAGTCAGCTGATGCCCCGTGTTAAAGCTGTGTCGGCGGCTCCGTGGCGCGACTCAAAGGTCCCTAGTCTTCCCATCAACCTCATTCTGACACAATGCATAGGTTGCCTTTTTTGAGGGAATTTTTTCTTTCTCTAACCAGTGTCAATTCAAATGAAACCCGGTAAGCATTTGATGTACGTGCAGGAATTCAAGATCAACCCAAACAAGTGAAACATTTTCACTGAGCCTTTGGCCTTTCCCTAAGCACTTACTGTAATCTGCCTTGCTTTTCTCCAAGTTGATGTCATAGTTCTACAAAAGTGTAGTCATTCTTCTTCTAGATAGCAAAATTAGATGTTTTTCTGAAGACACAACTGTCCTGTTTTATGAAATTGTTGGGTATAGGCCCAGCAAGCATTTGACAGACAGCAGAAAGCAGGAAGTGGCCATGTTCAATGTCAACATCAAAAGATCATAATAATATATGGGAAAGATCACGTTTCCCATATATATTATGCCATGGTAAAAAAAAAAACTGTTTTGAAATGGTAACACCCAGATATTTAGGTCCTTATTCCACAAAATTATGAGTTTTCAACGTTCAGGTCATCGCGTGTCAAAATGCTTGCTGGGAACCCACAAAGCCCAGTAATAACCATTAGAATGAGCAGCAATGATTAAAGCAGCAACTCCCGCTGTCACATTGACAGTAATGCTATTGCTATACACCGGAAAAATAGCTAAAGAGCTGACTACCCCTGCTGTAGGAATGAATGCGTAACTGCTCTCTATTGCTGTGCTGGCAGCCTGCCTTCCCTCTGAGTCATGAGTATCTGAGGAAGCTGCAGTGCAGTAGACAGGTGGCTAGATAAGCTAGTACGGGGGTACGAGGGCGATGTGTGGCTGGTGGCAATGAACAGAGAGGAGTGTGTGTGTGTGTGTGGGAGAGAGAGGTGTGTATTTAAGTGTGTGCATGCATATACAGTATGAGCATGTGGTTGAATGAGGAGTTGTCTCCCTTGCCAAGGGAAGGTTGGATTTCTATACTTTTGTAATAGCGATTACAACTTTTAAGAAGCAATTTCACATGCTAGAAATGGGGGATGGCGGCTCAAATTAAAAGTGACATTCATTTCTGCTGGCAGGCCACATTCCCATTTTTTTTCATACCCAGGTAAAAAACGTTCTCAATTAGGGCTCCACAAACACAGCCACTCTCACCTTGCGCATGATGGATGTCCCATGCAACAACTGTGCTATCTTCGCAGGAGTCCTGGCGCATTTAGGCGTCCTCCTTTGATGAAAAGAATGTGCCCAAAATCGTCTCCATCGGTTGGAGTCACACAATACACAGTAACGGCTGTAACTAACGAAAAGGATCATCCAGGCACTCACCAAGAAACATTGACGAGGAAGGGATACTGATTAAAAGGCCTTTATTATAATGGCTAAGACATATTAAAACAAGCCAACATGTTTCGACCAGCCGGTCTTCAGGGCTTCATGAAGCCAAGAGCACCCGAGATTTTTTATCACTTGTTTGCAGTATAGAGCAACCAGTCTCTTCCTCTTCACACAGTAACGGCTATTTTGATTTTGGGCTGTGGACAGATGAATGGGTTTGCCTTGAGAATATGACAAGAACATATGATGACCTGGTTTGAAATGTTTTGAGAAATGAGGGGGAGAATGAGCCGCAGTGAGGCCACGAAGAAGAAACCAGTGATTGACTGCTGCTATGGCAGATCCCATCCTCTATCTTTACGTCTATGTGGCAGAGCTGCATTTGCAGGTCTGACATTGTACAGTATTGTTCCTGCTTACAGCCCTTCATTATGCTGCAGCCCCTAATACTGTACATTTTCAGAATGCAAATGTTACTGTATGATAATTAAATGTTATTGCCAATCCCACTCTCCACCAATAACCTTCAACCCTTTAAAGGTGCCATGTGTATCATTTTTAAGTATCAATATATCATCATCAAATTAATTGTGTTACCATGGTATAATTACTGTAAACACTTGAGACTATGGTGGGGATGATTGGTAGCCAGTTGCATTGTTTGTGCCAGTGTTTCTCAAAAATATGACTACATTTCCCAAATACCCTGCAGCTTCCTGTGCCCCCTCCCTCTTTGGCTTTACTGAAGAGGATAAACATGTTGAAAGTTCAACCCATTCAACCCATCTGTTGTTGCCAGCAAGAAATTGTCTATTTGTTTACAGTAATTATACAAATGTCTCAAAATTAATGTAATGATTTATTGATGGTAAAATCATACACATAGCTTTTAAAGGGCCCAATGAATTAAAGTGTAAAATTGGGAATTAAAGGTAGTATGAGCAATGTTCTGAGCAGCATTGAGATTGTCTTCAATGATGACAAGCCTCGTTTTTCCAGAATAAGCTGTTTGGCATTGGTAGGGAAGATGTGGCAAATTTTACATGGGCGCAACCCACATACTGTGGTGCTCATCCTACAAATGCATGTTCCTTACAAATGGGGCACCATTTAAATGGGAAATAAACAGGCTTTCCAATGGTATAACATTTATTGCCAAGAAGCATTGTTACAACAGAGAAATAATCTACCAAACACAAATTTCCAAACTTTTTGTTCGATGTTTATTAGTAGAAATTGTCTTTATATCCCGACAGAAATCAATAAATCAAGTCCTCTGAAAGAAAAATGGAAAAAATCCAGTGTCTGTAGCAGCTGTAATACTGTAATAAGTCTGTCCAATCATTTCATTCGGTCCGAATGAAATGATTGGACAGACTACGTGTCTGTTAACTTGACCTTCAGCTCGAATTAAATGATTAGATGATCCATTTGGCTGCAATTAAATGATTGGATGGTTTACATACCTGCTGACATTCCCAACAACCAGGAAGTCAGACTCCAGTAGTAGACACTGGACCATGGTGGGATGGGGACCGTTATCACTAAAAAACACTAACCAGCTACAACGGACAGAGTTCTGGACACCACATTTCCCACACCCGTCTTCACGTCGGCGGTTCGGTGTTGTAATTCGCCATTCTTTACTCACTGCTACAGAGGAAAGCATTCAGGAAATCCATCTCCCAGAAGTAGCGACCGGACTACGCCGCGATATGGACCTTTATTGCTGAAACATCGTAACCAAACTATATTGGGCAAACGGACTTCTGGACACCACATTTACCACACCCGTCCACATTTCAGCAACGTACGGCGCCATCCTTCGCTCGCTGCTAATGAGGTAAACAAAAAACGAAACCAAAACACTTGTAATCGCTCATACTACCTTTAAGTTGGTATTTTTGGCTGGTGATTCCAATACTTTAATATTGTTTTCATTATCAAAAGATGAATATGAAGAAAAAGATTATTTGCTTTTATGGTCCTTGAGGTTTAAGCTTGTTCAATAGTAAAAACATTAGGTGAAATGGTTCAAAACAGTTTTGTTTTATTTCATTTTTTTTCCAGACAAACACATTGATTTCTGGACCACAGTAGAGGATGGAAACCTTTCACAAACATCTTTTATTATCATTATTTGAAAATACAAATATAAAATTATACTTTCCACATCTGGGATGTGAGAGACCCCCATCCACTTTAGTTATTATTTTCTTTTTTTTACAACAGGGCTTGAGCAAGCCATACAAGAAGACCTGAAAGATGCTTTCAGACAGTCAGTCCGTTCAGTCAGCTCTCATGGTAAAAAGTCTGTTAACATTAAAAAATGGGCAAGTGGTAGGAATGGGCAAGGCAATCAGAAACCCCAAATGAGGCATGAAGGACATACTTCTGCTAGGGCCGTGTGTGAAGACAAAAATGACTATGCCAATTTTCTTAAACATAAAATCTTATAGTTAGTGTGGACATCTGCCACTGTTGGTAACAATCCAAGTAAAACAATAGTGTACCTTACAGTTATGTTTCGATATCCTGCATATTCCAGTACAACCATGTCTGTCATGGAAAAACTGTGAGTGCAAGACGAATCCTACGACAGTGTCGGCTACTTTAAACATTTCGGCCTCATGTTTTCTAATGTGAGTATTCAGCCTTCACACAAAGACATCATGTTCAACATACATATATAATACACTTAAACACTTTGTCTGTGTACATGTACTTACACCCAGATTGTAGTATGTGCTGTATTTCAGTGACAGGATGATCGATTGGCCATTGCCTAGCACTTGCCTCAAGATTCAAGTTTAAGTGGATACGGTAGTGCGCTCCCAATATATCCCAACACCTTCCAGGTCGTGTGTGTTTTTCTCTTTATTTTTTTTTGCTCTTTTTTCTTTTCTTTTTATGTAACCAACAATTATCCAATGATGATGAACTAGTCTAGCAAGATGTGTAACATTCATTAGCTGTAAACTGTTGTCAATGTGAAAGAAAAGTACAGCAACAACAGAGCCATGCTACCTTAAAGTCCAAGCTACGAGATCAAATGGGAAATAAAAACCTTAAGCAATGAAGGCCGACTGCATAAGAAGACGTGATACTGGTTCAACTACTTGAAAAGGCAAACAGCTCATACTTTAATCAAATGCTGAGCCAGATCATAATTTCTGACAGATTGAAACATATGAAGTCACGATCCTCTGTGGCCATCTGAAAGAGATTGAGTGTTGTTTGAGCGCCTTATTTTCATGGGGGCTGGAAAAATAAATTGACTGAAAATTAACTACATCGGTTGTGGAAGGTTTTGTGCTATTAACATAGTTTAAACACCAAAGTTGTGTAATAAACCACCTCACCATGCTCAATATAGGCACAGCACTGTGTAACTATTGGATGCAATTTTATTATGTTGCATTTTCCAAAGTCTAAAATGAGTTACGCCAGTGCCAGAGGCTACAGGTCCATCACTCCTCAACTCATAGCTGAGCTATGAAGAATGAATGATGGGAGTATGTTGCTCAGTAAATGAAGAATGGCACTAACAATGTGTGGGTTAGTGGCTTGATTCCCACTAGGACCATCGGTGCTATCCAACTCTACTGGTATTGTAAGGTGCAAAGCTGATACTTGCCATATATTTACAACTTATATTATTTTTTAAGTATGGTTTAGTAACCAGATGTCACCTGCGAGTCTACTAATTCCATCTATATCACCTTGGTTAGCTTAGCACTGTTATTGCAATTGTCTAACACGTAAGCGTTTTAGTTCCAATTAGACAAGACAGTAGAGCATTGATGAGTAGGCTGCTGTTTGATAGCCAAGCTGTTGTGAGTTTGAGTGGCATTGATTAAAGTAAGAGCTGCTTCCATGCTTCAAGAGTACTAAAACTTTGAGTTCAAACTAAAATATACAGGTACTTAAGTTGTCAAGTAAATAAAACAACAGTATTCAAAAATAGTAGTGCCGTGGGCCACTGGTATATTTTCAAGAGTACAAACATTAAAACTTAGAATTTAGATTAATGATATTATAATAGTCGTTGTTATCATTACCATTATTATCATTAATCTGTTAGACCTTTCTAAAAAAATATGTTATTTTGTCATTCATGTAATAAAATCCCTCTCGCGCTTCACTACAACTCATGTCCCCCCTGACAAATTATAAAGGAAATAAAAAGTGTTTTGCATATCTAGCGTTAGCATTTAAGGTAGTATGGCACACCCCTTTTAAAACATTCAAGGGTGGGGATCCAATTAATGCCTTGTTTACAATTCCATCTTACAGCAATTCATCCGTTAAATGTTTTCAATGAGAGCTTTGGTTTGTTGAAACCACATGAGATAAGCACAAAACACAAAGTCAACAGAAATATACGAGTGAAACCAAAGTCAGCATTTTTCCCCCCATATGGTAATTAATAAGAGAAGGTTCTATCCTTACTGGTCCTAAATCATCTAATGACTAATAGCTATTATCTATATTAACTACATAACATCTATCACTAGTTACTAGGAGAAAGAGAGTGAGAGAGACGAAGGGAGTGACAGATTGGAGGAGGATTAACAAATATCGTGTATAGACCACTACACTGGTATCAAAGACAGCACTCCTATACAAGGTCATTTGATTTTCTTTTTTCACACATTACTGAAATACATTGATGATCAACATAAGATTATTGTAGAAGGTGACAGGGAATGGAGAGAGAACTGGATGGATGTACAGTACATAATATTATTATTGTTAGTATTATAGTTATTATTCATATAATCAGTGACAACCACAAAAATATTGATACAAATCCTTCTTAGAAATGTAAATCATTCAAGGGAACATACATTTTTCTCTTTTTAATTGATAACATACACATTTGTTTTTTGGATTATTTGATTATTACTTTTGAGTCCCCGTTTTAGAAACGATCCAGCATTCAGCTTCACACGCTTTTGTAAAAGTAATTTGTAAAATATCTGTATCAGCACAGAGGAGTAAAACAGGATATATGTTTATCAACTCATAAACCATTTAAAACATTAAGGAAGATTGATTTATCAATTTTAGCAAATTCATATTTACATGAAATGATTATATATAACATTCCTCTCTATTTTCCGTTATTTTTCTTGTATGAAAATTTGTGTAATATCGGTGGACAGACCTGTGGTACGCAGGCTATATGGCAACTGTCAAAATTAGAAAACAGTAAATATGTCCCAACATTTTACAAGTACGCTAACCAGGTGGGTTGAAAAAGTTAATTCTAAAAATAACAATCGCTCACATCGCTGAGACCATTTCAAATAGCCAACTAATGTGCAAATAAAATCTGGTCTCAACCATACTGCTAATCACAGTGCAACAACTTGACTTCATAATCCATTCATATTTTCAATCTGTTTCAGCATCAAATAAGTTATCTGGTCATCTTTATAAGACAAAACACAGGACTGAGGTAATGAGAGATGCTTGTTGTTGTTTTTTTAACTTCTTACTTCTTGAAAAAAAAAGTCAAAAAAATATCTGACTTGAAATATATTGCCTTTCGTGTGACACAAATAAGCAGTGAAGAACTAAAAACAATTACAGCATGTCAAACTCAATTAAATTACTATCCTTAGGAAATATCTGGAGACGACTCGTCCATCTGTTATCATCCTGAACAGAAAAACTATTAAGTGTGCTTTGGATTTTGTCATTTATTTCTTTTGATGCTATTGACCTCCAAAGTCGCAGCAAGAGAGAGAGAGAGAGAGAGAGAGAGAACGAGTGAGAGTCTTTCAGTTGTGTGTCGAGAGTATTGATCAAAGTCATCTCTGAAAGATGTTTGTGTGACAACATCCAGTGTTAATAACCTTGTGTCATCTTTTTGTAGCTGTGCACATCATAGCTCATCATGTAGACAATTATGCTGGTATGACATTAGCCACAAGTAGGAAAAGCCAATGATATTTACAGAGCGAGCCAACAGTGTAGGATCTGTCATGGGATCATGTCATCGTCAGCGTGGGATCTCGTGGCCTTTTGTGCTATGGATGGTACTCAGATGGGACTTGGCGTGTGTTGACGTCCTCTCATCCAGCGTGGTAGAGCCTTTTTCCTCATGGACCGTCACAAAAATATGTCTGTCTCTCTCAAAGCCATTATATGCAGTGACTGGAATACTATTTACAGTTATATTTGTCTTTTTTTGTTTTTTTAAATCTGAATTCACATAGTATTAAAAGGAAACTTTTTCTTTTTTCTTCTCTAGACAACAAAACATTTATAAAAAAGGACTGTGAAAATATTGTAGTCCTCTTATTGCCAAAAATAGGTACGTATGGTGACGACATTGCAAGAAACAAAGCTACTAAGAGTTATTAGTTTATCTAGTGTTTTGAAATGTGAACCAATGTTGCCTCTATCAGAGCCACATTGGTTCAGATCAGATGTCTTGTATGTGCAAATTGACACCTGACAATCTTTCAATCACCAAGGATAAAAACAAATATCCACAGTGTGGTGACATATACATTGATTTTACGTGAGTATTGGAATACACATGAACGTACATTTAAAATGATCGGAACTAAACACTTGAAGAAACTCTCATTATTATTCAAAGACCAAGAAGGGAAAACGATAACCCAAGAAAAGCAATTCAAATGAGGATAAAATCATCAAAAAGGAAAATGACAAACAGCGAAACTCTACACAAACATACTGCGCTACAGTCAGATATAGAGGATCTCAATGCCATCGGGATTTATAGTACAGCAGATTGTAGGGTTGTTGTGGGTGTGTGTTTTTTCTGAGATGATTTTTGACCTTTTTTTTCTCTTTTTCTATCTGTTCTTCATCTGTTGCCACCTCCACTCTCAGTCACCGTGTGGATGCTGTAGGGATTGGCGCTGGATGGCATCACCTGTACACAGAAGCAGTTTAGAAACTCCAGCCTGCCCTTCCCAGGCCTCCTGAAAACACTCTGCTGGCGGCACTAACACACACATACAGCCAAAAACCAGTCAGCATCAACAGTCTCTCCCTTCACCACTGAGTGCAGTCACTGTGTCCCAATACTTGTAGCTCCATGTCTCTTTCTTCCTACATAGATTCCAATACAGGGTATCTACAGGTTTTGGAAAGCCAAATTTAAGAAACACAAACACACTTATATGATGGGGTTGAATTATAGTATGAATTAAATATGTATTGTTTTGTTATTAACAATAAAAACATTGAATTTAAAGTAATAATCTGCAACATCCATTTTGCTAATCTCTATCATATATTGAAATAACACAATAGTGATTCAACTTCTAGCCAAAAAGCTTTTACTCTGATAGGTCTTTCTGGTGCACAGGAAGTGATGTGCTTTACATTTCCAGATTGTTTGGAATAAATAGAACAACTGGATAGTTAGCATGAGCAGAGACTAATAAAAAAACAGTACCTACAGAAATACTTCATCAACAGAAAAACCAAGGAAAAAGACATCACAGCAGTAGCCACCATGTGATTGAACTGATTGAACATAGCTAATAGAGTGGACATGCATCTGGGTCAAACTTACCAGCTGGAAGTACAAGTAATGTAATACAACATACAGTAAGGAAATAAAACCAACACTGGTCCCATTCACATATTTTAGTGAAACTACACATTTGCCTTACTTTCCAACTGTGCCTTGACTGATTATCACTGAATGTAACAAATCTGTCAATACCTGTAAATTTAAGACTTTTGCAGACTTTTTTTATAGGACCCCCAGATACCCTGTTACATCCATATTTTTGTCTGTGAAATTTAAAGTCAGTTTAGACAAGTACTGTCCCAGTACTTGTACTTTGTGCAATGACAATCAATTTAATCCAATCCAATCCAACAAGTGATCAGACTTTGAGACGGGCTGCTAAAAGCTTGGGACACATGAGCTTGAGCCTCAACTGCCAACGTTTTTTCATGCCATAATCCTCTTGTGAAAACATTTTGTCAGTTAAATTATTAAATTCCTTTCAATTTCTGCTTCAAGCGTAATCCCCTGCATCGTTAAACCTTTTTATTTGAGGATATTGGAATTTGGATTTATGGCTGAGGTCTATCCTCTGTTGGTCCAAAAGATGGTAAACAAATTGATGAACAAATGGAAATTTGTTTTCAAGCTTTGCGTTGGTAAAGAGGAGTATGGCACAACACAGTGACTTATATGCAGTAGTAGCACAAGGCTTTGCAGCATAATGTATCATTACATCATCAGTTTAGGTGTAGTCAGCAAGCTTTAGTATCCAGCATGCAGAGAGACTAGTTGACTAGGAGACAAACTTTGCTTCATGGCTTCCCTGTGCTTGTTTGAGAAGGTTTTCACCATGACTATGAATATCGAAGATTGCTATGGTGAGAGGCACAGGACATAAACTTACAGTTACTCGATATCATGGATAGGCATCCGTGTGCCATGGAAGGAGTCTGCAGGTTTTCACTCCAACCAAACACTACAGCAGGTGATTTCACTGATTAGTTCCTCCTCTCCGGTTGAATGTGTGTTTATCAGTGGTGTAGTGTTTGGTTGGCATCAAAATCTTGCATACTCTCGGCTCTACGTGTAAAGCCTCACAAAAGGCAAACTGACATAAAAGCCATAAATTAAGGGAACGGATCTGATGAATACTACAACCCCTCTCAAACACCTCTCCCTATGGAGGCTTTCTGGAGGAAATCCATAATAGCTGGCAAATGTCAGAGAAAGCAACAGTAGGAAAGACAAGCAGCTAAATCTCACATGCACACAAGAGTCAAAAGAATGTTAAATACTGCAGTTACAATGAGCTAAGGATGCTTTAGAGGGAATGCACTCTGAGGATTGTTTACAATGGGTATTAACAACTTTTGGACAACTTTTCAAAGGGCTCGCCATTGAAATTGCTTTGCATATAACGCATACAATGGTGTTGGCAGAAACCGTGTGGAAAGCTGTGACATGCTTTTGAAGGACAGTATCCACAATAAATACAATAGAAACAGGGAGAAAATGAAAGGAGAAATCAGACGAGTCAAAAGAAAACAATAGATGTCTGTACGGATAAAAAGGACTGGGATATCATAAAAATGGCATATAATACCTCAAATGAGATGGCAACCAGCCACCTGTTAGCTTTCAATGGTATCCATTTGTAAAAGCTGTCGCAATCAACGGACCCTAAAAGTGTACAATTAGTACCCGTGTTAGTATGCATTTCTTGGGAAAAGGCAAAAAGGAGCCCATTACGGGTGAGTATATTTTATTCATAGGATGTGCTGCCAGCATGAATGGAAATTCATCTCTCTCATTTCCATGGGTCTGGCTCAATTTAGCAACAGGGACTGCATTTAGATCCCAATTTGGTTCCATAATTTGGATTTTGGCAAAAGGCAGTGGAGAAGTGGGTCTCCACCCTGAGGCCCTGCATGGCAGCATGGATCTGTGTCAAGTCACCACCCATGCAATCAACCTGTTTGCAACCCAACTGAGTCCTAAACAGGTAAACACATCTGATGACTGTACAGAGATCTTGCTCATCTTAATGACAGAGCATTACCTTTATTTTGAATGTCACCGGGTTGATACTTTGGACACTTTGGACAATTTGCCTGTGTTTTAAAGATTGAAGTTACTCATGAAGTTAGCTTTACACTCACAGTTCCAAGATCAACAAGTCCAGTATCTACATGTCAGGCTTATTACATTCATGCTAACACATATTAATCAAATCATCCGGAATCATAAGGCATGCAAAACAGTTCAGTAATTATGCAGAGATGAGTGAATGGCGTGTAAATGATTCAAATCATGTTACTCTCAACCAGTCTGACCAATAATACAGCTCAAGTGTGAAATTGAACCCAGTGCTGGGTTTCCCCAGAAGCTACATTAATGCTCAGATTATATCTTTTCTATTTGAAGTTAATCAACTATTTCAGTGGTTCTTTATGGAAACGCGGCCTGTACAGTATGTCTTCACACACAAACCTCATTTGGATGTCAACCAAGTCAGCGTCTGTTCAAGGTCAAGCAGAACATCTAAGAGTGTATACTTTTAAAATGGTACTCAAATATTTTGTAGTAACTACATCAAGGGTGACCCGGGTCCTAACAAAACTAGTATATATTATATATATGTACCATTACAGAAACATTCTTGTTTTTATCATATATTTTGATGGGCCTTGGGAATTATATTTGAATGAAAATGTATTCAAACCCATTTGTGAAATCTCACAACCTCTTACAGTGTCCTGCTAAACCTGAAAGCCTGAACAACATAATTCAGTTGTAGGTTATGGCAGTCATACATAGTAACGGCATGAAATATTTCTATGGATTCTGAATGCCAATGCTACCTATTATGGATCCAATATTTCCGAGCCTAGGTTTAAATTTAAAGAGCTTGAAACTGTCTCTTAAACTTGGTGAGGTGACATTTTGAATACAAATGATATTTCATGAATAGCTCCTCTGCGATCACAGAACAGGAGCAACAGGCCAGGAATGTACTGGGGAATTCAGACATGCCCATCAAGGTGTTTGTGGACCAAATAGCAGATGGCTAAACAAACAAAAGGTCTTATTCATATTTCTGGTCAACTTACAGATGGGGAATTTGGATAGAAGATCAAAAGGGGTACAAGATCAAAAGTTGAAACAGGGCAATGTTTATCAGTTCCTGTAGAATCAGCTATGGCTTTGGTTTCCTAGCTTTCATCTGCCTGCCCTATCCCATTCCTGCAAAGGTTCACCAGCAACACAACCGGGACGATGGCATCAGCTGGCCTGGCTTCAAAGGGCATAAAGAAATCTCCTCATAACAGTAGTTTGCAAAAGGTTTATTACAGTCTTTTTGATTGAAATTATGCACTGCAGGGGCTTTCTAGCGATCCCAGCTGGAAAGGTTAGAACTCAAAATACTGACATTCTACAAAGGCAGAAAAATGTCGGGGAAATACTTGTACTAGGAATGATGGAAAGACCATTTGTATGGGCAATTTTTGACCTTGACCTGCTTGGCACATGAACAGAAGCGACACATCAGAGAGGTGATGACATGCCGTGCAAATTCACAGTTTGTCATAGAGCAGCAGAGAGAGAGAGAGAGAGAGAAGAGGAAGTGTGAAAGAGAGCATGGGGGAAAACATTGGCAAGTGAACACAAAAGGATAACTTGGGGCTCGGGCCTTTTTCTGTAAAAGATATTTCAATGCAATGCGTTTTTGGTGCACTGCTAGAAGATAAGTGTAATTGCTCAAATGCAGGCAGTGGTGAAACAGATTGCACAAAGCCGGTATGACAAAATTTTGATTGATTCCAGAGGTGAACAGTCCACATGATCTCCATTATACCCTCCTATTTTCTACCTCGTATTCTTCTTCACTAACAGTAGTGAAATGGAGAGAATAAGAGGATAATGGATGAGTTTAGGCAGTGAGGAAGAGTTATTGGAGGATGGAGATGATAATGATGATGACAAAGTAGATATATACTCACGGTGATGCTGTGGCCGAAGCCGGACCCTGGCTGGGGGCTGGCGGCACTGATGTAGTTGCCCACGCTGGAGTCCTGACTGGCATTTCCATAGAGGTCAGCTACTGGGCCAGGGCTATTGGCACCAGGGAAGGCTCCGGGCCGGGCCGGGTTGGTTCCTGTTGAGGAAGAGCCAGGGGGGCAGACCTGGGTTAGGTGGAGTGACTACAACAGGACTGGCATGCAGGGATGAAAGCTGAGTATGAGCTGCTAATGCAAGGATGGAGCAATCTGATTCCATGCAATCTTCCATCTTCAGTGATGATTTGGAAAGAAAGCAATGCAATGTGCTGAATAAAAATAAAAATAGGATATATTCTACATTATCTGTCTGTCTGTCAGTGACCCTGTCATGTCTAAATCCCTACATTTGCCTGAAATTGGCTTTTCAATGATTTTGGGGACATTTTAGGGTGTATACTATTTGCTGTGGGTGAGGTTAGCGGCCACAGTGCAGGGAAGGAATAGCAACAACAACAATGGAGGAAAGAGAGAACAGTGAAGCTAAATGTGTGGCAGACAAGACCTGTTCAAAAACATGTTGCTTTTTTTTATTGCATATTGGTTGCATTCGCCGTCTGCTTCTTTAATACCTGTGGTGGCTTTACAAATGCCAGTTACCTCAGCCAGTTACCTCAGCCTCATGCTGTTTAAAGGGAGACAGCGCATCAAGAGGAGTGACAAGTGAAGGCACGGGAACTTGACCAACTGAGGGGGAGGAGGATGGGATTAACAATACACTTCCTGCCTCATGGAGAAAAGTTACAATGTATACAGTATATCTTTACTGGAGATGTATTGTTTTCATTTGCCATTTTGTATGTGCATGCATGGACTATGTCATGACACAACAACCAACAATCCACTGAGGAGCATTACCAGTCCATGTGAACCTCACAAAAGATGATTTGAATGCTTTAAAAAAGACAAAATATGAGAGTGTGCTATGAAAGATGTGATATCCCCCTATGTACACTTCAAGCAACTCTCCTTTCTCCTCATCCTTCAACTCCTCAGTGGTACTCTATGCTTTGTACTGTACAGAAGCCCTCAGATATGACTGCCAAGCAGTTCATGAAACCTGACAGAAAATGCACAGGGGATTTTGGCACAACACCCCTTGTCTAATCAACACCTGTCGCTAAGAGAGCCTCTAAACTTCAACCCCACATCCCCACTCCACCTTAACTCCCCCCGCTCCTTCTCCAACCTCCTTTAAATATATGATGGTGATTATCTTCTCCTCAGTGCCGGGGGTATTGGACCCAGCCTGCTGCCTGACAGGCACGAAATTACACAGGGTGTCCTGGGTAATGTACGCTAAAAGACTGCCGGTTTGAGCCACCATTCCATGGCCGCTCTCCGCCAGGAGAGTAGAGAGGGGCCATGTGATATTAAATAGAGGAGATAGAGGCCCACCACCCACACTGTGTTTCCTTGCTGGGGAGTTATGTGTGAGAAGACAGAGTTGGAGAAATTATGTTAGGGAGAGAGAAAATATGCCTGCTCTTAATGGCAAAAATGTAGACAGTGAAGATAGCTGACACGACACTGAGTTCAGTCTGCAAATGCAAACCTGACAACCTTCTCCGTGAACTTGTGGGGTGATAACTGTGTCTACGGAGAAACCGAGCCAGACAGACTCCTTTTTTGAAATGTGAACACGTCTGGTTGAAATCCCTGACCAATAAAGCTGTAAATTAAGAAACGAGGGGGTAAGAAAGAGGAGCGAGAGTGGGAGCAAGAAAAGGCGAAGCAGAACAGAATAAGAGAAACCCCGAGGATATGTGAAAGCGATTGTTCTTGACCGCGTGAGCCACAGCTACTTTCAGATTCAGATGACCCTCATTGCTTCATGGATAGATAATAATAAATAAAAACCAGGGAATACATTCAATTAA
>CABFOP010088267.1:0-11779 GCA_900683385.1 Anoplogaster cornuta | reverse complement strand
ATAATTATAATAATAAACTTAATTTGTGTAACACGTCAATCAAGTCAATTTATATAGTCCTTTATCACTAAGTCAGGCTGATAGACAATCAGATTTATGGCAATCAGTTATCAATTAAACACGTTGTAGAGTTAGTGAATATGACAATTTTACAACCTTGGTTTGATCATCTTTTGTGAGTGTATACTGTACAGTGTGAGTGTGTGTGTGTGTGTATGTGTGTGTGTAAATCTCTATAGGTGTGTATGGTCAGAGATCTCCTTCGTTTCAGGAACGATGTCTGACGTTCCCATGTTGCTTGTTCTTGTTTGGGCTGACGCGTCTCGTTTAGCCTCTTCGACGGTTTCAGTCATCCCGACAGAACTTGACAGTTCAAAGGTTGTCAGTTTTTTTGATGGCCGGGTATTGCGAGCGCATCTCATATGGCATCTTGGGTTCCCGGCAGCCAGCTGTGGCCGCCCTTGCTTTTCACCAGAGGTATGTCACAAAGCGTTAATAAATAAACACCGAGCCGGCACGTCGTGACTGACGCGGCACTGTTGACCCCATCGAAAAGGTCAAGCGAATTGGAATATACATCAGAGAAATGTTTGAATTTGCTGAAGTCCCTCTCCACTTCATCTCCTCTAATATTGATTTGTGGTGTCAAATGAGAGATGTTGAGTGGGACATCATAGAGGAATGTAAACACACCGGTGCTGCGCCTTGCTGGCCTTGATCTTCCATTTCAGCTCTCTTCCAGCAGGACAGGTCCTCAGACGTACCTCTAGCAGCCAATCAAACCTGCCGCAACTTAACGATTCCTTTCCCTTACTCTGTTTTGAATAAAAGGCATCTAAAATATCCAGTTTGACCATGTAGGTTATCTTTCTATCGCCCCATACAGTAACTGGTGAGAGCGGCTGATGTGCCTCTTCTTGGTTCTGTTCCATTCCTTTCTCCACCGGGCTGTCAGGGGAGCGGGAGCAGGCAGAGGTGTGAAAAGATGAGAAGCTCACCTGTTTACTTTGGCATTGGAGATTGAGCAGGCAAACAGCCAGTAGCCTGTCGCTTCCCCCACTGGATCCTCCAGTAATGTCCCTTCACATGTGAGTGAATAAATGTTACCTGACATCGCACTTAACAATATGACTAGCACGGTTCAACGGAACATTTGAGGAACGGTGTGCCGTCGGGAAAAAGCGTACGAAAACTTAAAATAAGACAAAAATGTCAATTAAATTGAGCGTGTCCTAAGCAAGATGTCAAGCTTTCTATATCGCTGAAATTTGCTTTATTAATTAACACTTTCGGCGTTACATATTCTGTATCGTATTCAGTAAGCGTTTAGGGCAGCGGTGTAAAGTCCCAGGTTCAGAAAGTAAAAGTCCCCTTTTCTCCACCTGTGCTCTTTAACCAGGTGATCACAATTATCAGTCCCTCCCCATGCTGGAGAATGGAACCAATTAGAACGTCAAAATAAAACTCTGACAAGTCCTTTTACTTTCTGAACCTGGATTTTACACCTCTGGTTTAGGGGTAGAAGAGATAGACAGTACATATGGAAGATGTAGAATAACACTATTTCTTGGCACCTTCCTACTTTGGAAAACCTCTTAAGTGGTGGATGAATGTGGCTTTCAGGGATCATCAGACATAAAACTCGCATGAATGTCTCCTCCTTCAGGCACATATTTGTTACGATGATTCCTTCTGACATCAGTGGTATGAGACTTCCCGTGACTGAATTCTGGTGCATCACATACAGTATTCAAGCCAAAACCTTTTTTTTTCTTCCAAATATCAAACTCTCCCGCCTTCCTCCAGATTGCAAGCTGCCCTTCAAAGTCATCTGCACTCAGCCAAATGCATCATGGGATATGCAATTAAGTGGTGACAGTCAAACATCATATCTGTAACTTCAAACTTGCAGTTACAAATTCACTCTGCACCAGAAAAAACAAACTGACACTGACTGTGATTTCCCTTCATTCCGAGTAAGTTATATAATATACAGTAATATTATATAAATGTAAAGAAATGATGACGACTTGTCACGACCCAAGCAAGCTATTGCAGACAGAAATCACGATAATTAATGATTAGCTAATTAGTGATTTTAGGTCATTAATATTGAGTTATTTAATACTCCCTTTCAAATTGTGCTTCATAAATAAACATTCATCAGACGGCTGGAGGAAGTGATATGGTGAGACAGATAGCGGAAACAAAAACATCCGTGGCTGCACCTTTGGCACATTGAAAAATAAGTAAATAAGAGTTGCTACTTTACCTTTCAGCACCCACTGAAATTACAACAAGAGACCACGAGACTTCTCTTGTTTGGCAGAAACTCCACATGCTTTGAAGCATCAAAGCTATGGTGAATGACTTGCCCTCCGAATGGAACTTTATTCGTCACATACACATACAGGATGTACAGTTAAATGAAAGTTAACGTGTCATTTCGACTATAGGGATTTTATGTTTGTTTTTTAATGATTGCTTGGCATTTGACTATCAAATCATTTGGGCTTTTTAGTACAGTAGGGCAAATGTTTGACAGCTTAATACTGAGTGCTGGGCAGAGATATGACCTATGCCAAATGGGTAATACAGGGCTACTGTTTTATGGTGGCAATGTATTACATCCTTAAAGTTTAGTGGCAATGCTTTCTCAATCAACTTTAAAGTGCTATTTTAAAGTGTTCCCCCAAATAGTCGCACGTTTGTCAGTATAAATGTTTGTGTTGTTGTCGTGAAGCACTCTGACACCACGCGAGCTGCTGTGGAAGTCTGACTGACACTGTATGATCTCTTTCCACCATGTTCCCATCCCTCATCACCTGAACATGGACTCATCCCTTGCGGTACATGTAGGGTAGGAGGAGACAGCGGGGTCCTGTGCAGACGCGGAAAGTCCCCAATTATGTGGTAATTCTAGAGAGTGGTTGTGATATTTATTCTTATTGCCCAAAGAACTTGGCATTTATGAGACTCACCACAAACACATTCCGCACAGCAGAGGCAAACTTCAGGCTCTTGCACTCGTTCAATCAGATGAAATAGCTGCTGCTGATTTATGGCAGGGTTTCGAATGAAGTCTCCAGCCTCACTTATTTAATTCAGGTGCTCCTTTAAAAAAATGAAATCAGTTAATTGCGTTTACAGTACCCTCTCCTTGAGGAGGTTGATGAATATGTCAGTAAATCTCCACAGGATGACAACCACTGCTCACTATTTTAGTCCAAATGTAAACCTTTTATTGTATTCAACTAAGAAATAGCATCATGAAAGTATTTGTTCATTACTGATGGATCTGGAAATGACATAAGACAGATTTGACACTACGTCAAATTAAAGTTTTCAATTAAGCATCTTTTATTCAGTAGAAATTCTGCCATACATCCTGTCCATAACACCCTACAAAGGTCAATCAACTGCACTCTGTGCATAAAAGGTATGATTGGACTCAATTGGATGTGCATTGTATGTAATCAGCATGGAGTCAAGTATAAGTATGGAAGTTGAATGTGTAGAAGTTGCAATGCCTCTCAGACTCAGCAGGGGTGGTCAGATTTCCTGTGCTCATGCCTTCACAAGGCACAATTTATGGCCATTATGGTGTTCTATTTCTGGCTATAGTGATGGATTTTGCTCAATTATTGTCCATTATGGAGAAAGATGGCCGCACAACCACACCAGAAATTATTGGTTGCCGCTGCAGTGACATTACATTGAAATCATGTTCAGCTCAGCGCAAAGTAGCCGAGGTTGAAATCCTTTACAACTTGTGACAGATTAATGCATAGATTTTAGGATAATGTCATGAAGGGTGATGAGACTGCTGTCGTACTTGATTCTTCCATTTACGTGTCAAGTGTGCCTCCGCTTCTATTGAGCACAGAAATACAATATAGAAGACGGCGGCGCTGTAATTATGTGGGGTATGTTGTTTGGCATGGTTTTAGTCCACTAATCTCCCACCAAGACAATGCTAATCGCTACTATTATTATGATTTCGGGTGATCATCTGGGCCTTTCATCTTTTTTATAGGGGTAGAAAATCCCATCTCAGACACTTTTATGAGATCGCTCATAATTTACGATTATATCTGGTGATTGAGACGGTTTCAGCAAATGGCTGACATGCTTACCATGCTGTTCAAAGCACTTGTGTCTTGCTGATACCTGTCACTCCGGATGACACTGCTCCCGTCGAGAGAGTGTGATTAGCATGCCTTGCCTTGATAGGAAATACTGTATTGATTTCAAAATGCATCCAACAACATGATGCAATCCACCAGTCCCGAACCTCTGAGTGTGGCTTATGGTCATAATTATCCTACAATTATCCCACATTGGTAATCGCCCTGTAGTTATCCAATGAGTTAACTCTCCTTAGTCATCTTCTTTTGAATAAGTTTCTTTTAAGTATGAATGATCGAGATGATTCAGGAAACAAAAGGGTGAGTTCCTATATTCTTCCTGGCATTGGGACACTGCAGTGGCTGTCCTCTTGCCAGAGTTCAGGTTGGCAGTCAGCACAAAGTGAAGGTAATTGAGAGGGAGAAGTCCCAGCCGGTTGCACAGGGGGGCCTCCGCAGGCCTCTGAATGCCACCGTAGCCCCCAGTGGACATTAATCAAAATGCTCGATCAATAACTTCTCAAGTGCTAATAAGCACTGGCACATTTTGTGATATGTGAGCCCCTTCATCATTTCAACTACCCGGAGATTTATGGGAAATCCATTGTTAGGCCCAAAGTATGAGGTAATGTAGCACTTAGTAAATGAAGTAAAACCAAAAGCCTGGGGTGATTTGTATTTCATTTACAAAGGGCATGTCTAATCATTAGGAGCTCCATCTCTCTGAAAAGCAACCAAACGGCTGTAATAATGGCTGTGTTCTTTTACAGCTTACTTACTCAGCACTGATGCAGGAGATAACAACAAATACTATAGCCTCTCTGTCCTCCACTCCTGATTGGTTCTCCCCGAGACAGCCATGGGAGACTCCTATTCACCATGGAGTGATTAAATTCATGTTAGGGAAGCGTTATGGGTCAAGTCATAAAATAATTTGATTTCTGTCCCCTCCACTGTCTCCTATCAAAGTGATTGGTCTCCTGGTCATCTCACTGGCTGACATAATTGTTAATTAACCATTATGGGCTGCCCTCTCTCATCCATATCTCAGGGCAATTACTCATTTGACAACAATGCAATATATCACAGGATATGATGTATGAACACAGACCAGTTTTATGAGTATGAACTGACACAGTGTCATAAAAGTGCTATGCATTTACTCACATGTCGTGTTGATTTCCTCAAATATTGATCACCATCATGCTTATGTTTGTTTCATACATGGTGTTCTCTATGCTGTAGTTGCCTAGGATGAATCACTGTCATTTAGTTTAAAATCTTGGTAGCTCTGTCTTGCTAGCATGACACGAGAGAGAAAAAAGTCAATATAAAATGTGTAAACAAAACAATCATTAGCAACTTTCACTTACCTGACTGCCACGTTATTACATGTTGATTTGTCTGGCCAAACCTGTAGTGCCACAGAAAGTTAATCAGTCAAAATGTTAATCAGATTACATAACCAGAATATATTCTTCAACACAGATGAATTCTGGGTTTATTATTTTCCTTTTCAACATGTTGTGGGTGCAAATGCGCAAAGCAGTTCAGCAAAGGGTTCTGTTTCAACGTTTTTTCCCCCCCCTACCTTTCGCTTAAGTCATCAGCTCTTTGCACGACAAGGTGAGTTTTCTTTTAAAACATACCACAGATCAGGCAAAGAGGTTCAGGGGGAAGAAAGTTAAATAAAAAGCTCTTTAAAATGGTATTTATAAAGAAAAAGGCAAACAGTGTCCCTGTTGAAAATAAAAGCGCACACTGAAATCCACTCTGATGACAGTTGGAAGAATGCAGGCTTTACCACGGGGGACTTGAGCCCCATCTTTGCCGTATCTTTTAAGCGTGATTATTTACTTAAAAAAAACAAACCAAGGCCCCAAGTCTGGCGTGGTGGACGACAGCCCTTTGATTGAGCTCTGGGCTTGAATTCTTAACTAATAAATTGTTCCACGCCTTTGTCTGGGGCATTAACAGCAGTGGTCTACGTTTTTCTTGCTCTAATCTCAAGAATGCAGCAGCCTCTTGAGAAGCACAGGGGTTTCCTCCTCTCCCAGAGCCAGGTCTTCACTTTGTTTTCTTAGAGGACTCCCTGGATTGACAGGCCTCACCGCGAGCCCTCTCCTCGGCCATCTGTTTTCACAGATTCTGTCTGAGCACATCAAAGTCAATCAAGGGCTGCAAAGCATTTTAAAAGTCACACACACCCCCGCGCCTGTGTGTGAGAAATAAAGCAAACTTTTCATCGAGCTCACAAAAAAGAGATGGTTTGGACTCCTACGTGTTTGTGTGTATGGTTTTCCATGTGAGGGTGACCTGGGAGGGATCCCTGAGCTCACAGCACAGGTATGAGCAGCTTAGCTTTGTTCAGTGCTGCTCTGACGACAGCTTGGTGAGTCACCCAGACACACCATAGACTAACCTTCCTTGGTCAGGTTCCAGCTATTCACTGACATCTCCTTGACAATAAAATAATCATTAGTGAAATACAGCCACTACAGATAGTTTTCAAATAGGAAAAATTTTCTTTACGTGGTGACAAAAGCAGATCGGCATAGAAGATTTTAAAACTACTGAGCCATGGATGTGTTATTGTAATTGTGAAAATTGGATACCTCAAAGACGATTAAAAATGATCCATGCAATAATGTGTATAGTCTATCACAAAAAAATAGATGTTTAAATATCTTCCATTATTCAAATTTTAAGCAATTTTCACTGATTTTAGAAGAGTTAAGAGACATTGCTAGGCACAAAGGGAAGCTTTTATAAACTAGCAGTAACACACTATTATTTAAAAAAAATAAAGAATGTAAATGTTAAAAAAATATAGATTATTTTTAATCAATAATAATTAAATATAAAACAATAAACTGTTATACTAATTATTGAACAGTAGATAAAAGACATGGTTGCTAAGCGACACATCGTTACCGGTATGAGAGCTGAGTTCCGGTTAGCGGATTAATATTATACAGTCACATTTGAACGTTTGTCAGATAGATATTTTCCAACAGATGTGACTCAGCCAATCAGAACTGGACCGGAACTATCTAGTCCAGGGTGTGATGAGGTCCTGTGGCGGAGAGGGGGCGGGTACCGGTTACCTAGCAACAACTATAAACACTGTCTTCATAGGATGGCAATGCGGAAGGTTTGGAGTTAGCTCATTTTGTTCATTTGTTTATTTGGTTCTTCACGAAAATGTGCTACCTTGTGAAAGTGTTACAGCGACAGCGTTAGGTATTGTTTTCTGTTAAGTGCACATCATTTCCTCCATAGTAAATTGTAAATTGCACGTTGGCGTTGTTTGTCTGCTTCGCACATGTGCTAATGTTAAGCGCATGGCAAACAAACACCCATGTCAGCTGAATACGGTTCAGTTCATAATAAAAATGATCGACGTATTATTGCATTTATGTGTAAAAGAGAGAGGTTAGGTTACCCAACCGTTGGGAAAATGTGGAATATGAAGACATTTACTGACGTTGGTAAACCACAAACCTTCCTGGTTAAATACTGTTTATACTGTTTATTCCATATTTAGCCCCATATCCCATATTTATCTCCATATTTTTACATACTTCTACTCTGCACTTTACTACTATTTGCACTTCTGGTTAGAAGCTAACTGCATTTCGTTGTCCCAGTACTTGTACTTTGTGCAATGACAATAAAGTTGAATCTAATCTAATCTAATCTAATCTAAATAAATGATTTTTTAACAAGGAAAACTGTAACGTTAGTCTATCCTGTTTTTTCAACTAATTTATCTGACCCACCCATTGCTGCATTAGTGAATTAATCTTAGAAATTCAACATCATCCATTTGACTATGCAGTGTTTTCTCTCTGCACTCTAACCACCACTTGGTCCAGATTGTAGCGACAGAATTAATTTATTTTATTGAGCTTTGCATTCTTATGTTGATGATCAATTTAAAAAAAAACTAATTTGCCACTTGGCCTTAGTTATGATAGCAGTGTTAGCTATGCCTGATCATTCATCAGTTCATGTAAATTCAATTCTGGACAATTTAATATATTTTTTACAGAGCTTGACTTCAAGAACCAGCAACAAGTTGGTGATCACCTCGGCTGCCTTCCAAGACCACATTACACGGGACCTTCTGCTGCAGCCGGATCTGTCACCGCGCGACCCGTTGAAGTTGAGGTGCAGTAGAAAAGCACCCACACACACCCAACATCTCCGAGACAGAGGACGGGTGACGGAGAAAGATGAGCAAGAAGAGAGAGAATACGTGCTCGATCCACCTCCACCTCGTTTGACATTAGGTAGAACACTTGCAGAACCCCAAAAGTGGGAAATGGCAATTTAAGACTTACTTTATCAGTGAATCATTAAACAAATATTTGTGCATATGCATTATTTCTTCTAGCTCAGAAGATGGGTTTGGTGGCATCCCCGGCTAGGAGACTGACGGTGGACGAATGGGTTCAGGTCAAGTTTAGGTCTACTCAGCAGGGGGACTCTGCTCAGCCCTGTGTAATATGCAGGGAGGAGTTTCGCCTTCAGCCTCAGGTATTCCCCCCAACACAATAGCTGCTGTTAATATTCTGTGAGAAAGTTGTTTTCTGCACATTTTCTCTCATCGGGGAAACCTGTTTCCATACACACACATAGGAAGGCACACATGAACACACACAAAGCCCCCCTTCCTCCAGTTCCTGTATGTTCTAATCTGTGTAGACAACTGTACAAATTTACCCATACTGCCTTGGAACTCAACTGTGACGTGATGATGTAGCAATCAGTGTGTTACTGTGAGGGTCATTCAGTCTTTTACACCTTTCCGATCCCCTTTTAAGATGCCAATCTCCTCAAGAATGCAGGGCTAGAATAGACGGCCTCACAAAGCACAGTTGCCATAGATGCACGTGTAAATATTAGTTTGACTCCGGGGAAAAATGTTAATTAGAGCCTGCTAACAAGGGAAAGTGACAAGAGGGAATCTTTGTTGATTTGGCATACTTTCCCAAGTCCTCGGTTCATAGTGTAACAGTGCATTTATGTGCTACATTCGGTTGTTTTCTTGTATTAATTGGACAATTAAAAATGCTTACTCCATCAGTGGTGCTGAATCAGTTGTGAGGACACAAATATTTGTTGCAAAAAAATATTTGAATGCCAACCACACCAAAATTGTCTATAATAGGTCTCGGTGTAAAAAACGTTCCTGTGCCTTCTATTTTCATTTCTATATTTTATGTCTGACAGTGTAGCTTGTAACCTTAAGGCTTAAGGCTTTGATAGCGAGAAGTGAAAATTCTCTCCAGTCTAATGGCTTGTTGAGCTCCTGGAAATTGTGCACTGCAGGGGGCCCTTTCACTGGTGATGGAGTATGTTGGTCAGGCCAAAAACAATGGGAAATCAATATGCCTCCCCCCTGCCCTCTGGAGATCTGAGTAAACTGGTTTGTGTGCCAAGCCCCATAGCTGTGGCTGTCTCCTTTCAGACGATAAAAGAGTCCCTCGCTGAGGCAGAGTAGGGTAGAGGAGACTATAGTCCAGGTCCCAGCCGGCCCAGTGGGGGTCACGCTGACTCCCTCGACCCTCTTGGCAAACACACAGAGGCAGATACGCACACAGACCTACATACGCCAAATGCACACAAATTTAGAATGCATCCATGAACACAGGCATGGCACAAAGCACACTCACACATCACATGTGCACATACATGCATCCACAGGCACACTCTCACACGCTTTCACAGGGCCGACCAAAGCACTTAGAGAGAACGTGAAAACCAATACCTGTTCAGCTGCATCCTCAGGAGACACGGCAGCCCGTCCAGTCAATCAACCGATGAAATCTAAATCAGACTGATTGGATACACTGCTTCTTCATTTACAATCGTGGCATGTGTGGTACACATTGAATAAGCTATTGAATAATTGGATAAACTAAGTTGTTTATATTACTATCCCTTCTAGGTGTTGCTGTCTTGCTCTCATGTTTTCCACAGAGCATGTCTGCAGGCGTTCGAGAGGTTTTCAGGAAGGAAGTGCTGCCCCATGTGCAGAAAGGAGCAGTATGAAACGCGGGTGATCCATGACGGGGCTCACCTCTTCAGACACCAGTGTGCCACCAGGTAAATGTGGTCAATTGTACAAAAGGTTCTCTCTCAGGGTATTCTTTGCTTCACAACGCTTTGACAACTGCTACAGCCCTGTAACTGTCTGCTGTGCTTGAAACAGCATGTACGCTACTCACCACCACTGGGCAGATGGCTTGAGATTCAAACCAAGAGTAGATACCCTCTCCAGGATAGTGACTTGTGAACCATTTGAGCTTTAGACATAATAAAAAGGCTGAAAAGTACATCACACCATCTCTCACTATGTGTGTCTAATGATTTACACCAGGCAGCAGCATCATTCATCTTGTGTTGAAGGAAAAATGAACCCAAAATAGTAAAATTTTGTCAAATGTTTTATATATTTCAAATTGAATTTCTTTGGCAAATAAAATCTATAGAAACTTGAATTCCTACCATTTGATCAGCCCTGGTGGCTCAGATGGATAAATGTAGCATGCACCTGCAATGTCCTGGGGTTGAATCTGGCCTGGGACGTCTTGTTGCGCTCTACTGTCATCCATCAAATGAAGCAGAAATACCCAGAATTCTGGTTTCTAATATATTCCGTTTTTTTGTTTCTGGTGTGAGTCAAGCAGTAACGCAGCCTTTTCAAGACCTTCAAATCGTATTATCAAGTTTTACAAATCAACACTAACGGGTGGAAACCTCAAATTTCCAAAATGTCACCTGTTCAGAAACTAAGAAAAAAACGAAGAAAAACAGCCTTGATGACATTTTTGACATTGTGCAGTGGATTTTGAAAACTTCCCATAAGCCAAAGAGGTCGGGAAATTTTCTCAACCCACAGAAGACCACGTAACCCTTCAGTCGAAGTGAAAACCACCAAAATCGGGAGTTACGAGGTTTTCACACAACAGCGAAATTCTGAAATCACTCTGTCTGCTCCCCTGAAACAAATGTACAGTAGGTGTGGTGCTGTGGGAGAGGGAGAGGTCCAATTGGAAAGGTCATCGTTTTTTTGTGCTTTGTACATTTCTACAATAGGTTGGGGCCAACTGTGCTACTGCAGTTTGGTTGAGGTGTAGATGTAAGAGAACTTAATTTGTAATTAAGTCGTATTATTATTTGGCTACATAAAAATATATTCATCCTCTGAGCAAATCCGAACTCTGCAAAAAATCAATTTCAGCACATTTTTCATAAATAATTCATTTCAAAATACAGTTCAGTGTTCACCTTATTTGTCCTTTCATTTGGTACGCATGTTTTGTGTGTTTGTAGAATTCAAGCATGCTGGCGAGGCTACGCTGCCCGGAAGTGGTACAGAAACGTGAGGAAGACCGTCCCGCCAAAAGACAAACAGTTGCGACGCAGATTCTTCGAAGCCAAGGTATTCGATTAGATTCAGAATTAGATTCAATCGTCACCTTTGGGATATTTGCCTCCTTTTCTTCCTACGTCTCCTCCTGACGTTCTTGGGACTATTTAGCCGGTCAGATATAGGCTGTGACGAACATCACATCTGAGGTCCCCGAGTTGAGACGTGGGTTTAGAGGGACTCACTGACCCCAATGCGCGCGCACACACAC
>CABFOP010088264.1:20153-31441 GCA_900683385.1 Anoplogaster cornuta | reverse complement strand
CAAATCGTGGCCCTCATTGTGCTGTAGTTTTGTGTCCAGTGAATATTGTTGTTATCGTTGACCACAGCATGTCAATGTCAATAACAACAATATTCACTGGACACAAAACTACAGCACAATGAGGGCAACGATTTGGAGTTATTCTTCTTCTTAAGATATTGCCACACAGGGTTTTACAGTGCTAACGCTTGTGTTAAAATGTCATGTTCTAACCTCAGAGCACGTTGCTATTTAAACACTGAGCACAGAGCATCAAGGCTACAGTACACCTACAGCCTCACCTAGCAGTGTGGACCTGAGCAGCCAGCCTTGCTTTAGAAACAGATGATAAATAAATCAAAGTGCACTAAGCAGTGCTTCCACATGGCAATCGCCTCCTTCATAGCGTCTGCACCTCATCAATCACGCCATTGTCTGCTTGAAAGGCGAGCCTTGTAAATGTCATATCCACTCAAACCCAAGGAGAGGCGGATCAGAATGCAGCAGAGAGTTTTTTTTTTAATTGGATAGTGTAATTAAACTAAAAAACCCTGCTAGGCTGCCTTTTGACAGGACAGATGAAGACCCCTTTTAATAGGGCTATGAAACATATTTGTTAAAAGGATGAGGCACTATGTACCATATGATTGGGTGCCCTTATGTGTCATACTTTTCATTTATGATTAAAATGGCAAAAAGGTGTCTTTGTAAAAAAGAGAGAGATTGTTAAAAGGGCTCAATATATAAGAATAATTAATATAATTTGCCATCCAAATTATAAAATTTCTTGGACCCAATCGAAAAAGAAAGCCCTCATATATTACATACACCAATCAAATGCATATATCAAACCATATGTTCAGCAGCATTTGTGAAACATTCATCTTGGGACCAACCGATTAAGAGAGGTAGAGCTTGTTCTTGATTAAAGTAACAACCAAGAGAGGCCAAGCTATAATATTGATTACATGCACAAACGGAATACGGGTCACTTTGCTACCCACACATGCTTTCTATTTAATTTCATTACGGGCACCCCCCCCCCCCTCTCTCCCATGCACTAATGTTAAACAAACGCAAGAGGAATGCATGCACACATACATGCAAGCATGAAAACAGGCACACACACAGTCAAATGTATGCAGCCATAGAAGCAAACACATAAACACACACATAAGCACACACATAACCATGCACACGTATACACACATACAATATCCTGGTGCTTTAGAGTTGATTTTGATGGTTGCTGGTGAGAACTTGGCTTGAGAGGTCTCTCTTGAGAGGCAGAGTAAGGCCTCCTTACGAAAGATCGATAGGACAGGGGTGCACGAATAAATCACCATGCTCTAGTGACGTCTGTCATAAAACTCCCGCCACAGTTGCAGCTCTTAGGTTTATGGCACTGCTGAGTGTTATTGCAATCTTTTGATAGCTTTGGTTAATTTATCTGATTACAAGAGCACCCACAGAACAAGCTGCAGTCAACCTTTCATTTCTCTAGTGTTGCTTCAAAGCCATTCTAGTATACACTTACCGGTCATGGTAAACCCTGGTGGTGCCTGGTTCTCTCTTTCTCTCTTTGCATAAGAACATCACATCCAACTCCATGTATTAATCTGTCAGTTCAATGTTTTCTTGCTAATCATTTAAGACCTTTTCCAAATTGTTAGGGTCCACTGTTAACCACTGCTATGTAACTCAACAACCAGCACTTATTTCAATACAATTCCAACTTTTATAAGTGATTTGCTTATTTGTACTGTGGGGGGCTGAATCCCTGCCCTCGAATAAACATGTACGACGGTTAGGTCACAGTGAACATTTTAACATCTTCAGAGTAATAAACCACTTTTTTTCTATTTTAAATTTGGTAGGTGAATTAGAGTTGTACAGTGAGGGTGAGAGTAGAGTTGTACAGTTTGTACAGGTTTTTCTACCCCCCGTTTCACAGTGAATACACGTTCTCTGATTTATCATTTCGAACGTTGTTGGTGGCGCAGTAAAACCCACCCAGACAATATGAAAGTGAAGACTGTAGACCCCATCCAAAGGCACATTTGCCAAAAGTGAATGAACACGTCAGCTACCCCATGGTTTTAAATGAAACTGCATAAAGGGTTGCCCTGCCATTCTATCTGCTGGCAGCCGGTGTGAATTGTGCTGGAAAATCTATTTTGGAGCGCTAGACCTTTCAATTCAAAGGGAAAAGACTGACTGCTGTAGTGACATCAATCAAACCGGGACGCCGTGCCGGCTTGCTACACAAGTGGAAGGTCCACAGTTCACAGGTTAAAGCAGGCAATATAAAAAAAAAGGTGTAGAGAAAAGGCTGAGCTGGGGGCAGGCTGTTGTTGGTCTCTGCTATCTCCTCAGTGGAAGTGTTGGAGAGGTACCCCCCTCCTGTATTAGCTGGACTTCATTAATCTTCATGCCATCTTCTTTAACTAGTCATGTAGAACGGCTCAATAGAAAGCCGTATAATGGGGAAGGCCCAGTGCCAATTACTAGGTTAACATAGTGTTCAGCCCCAGTGCAACAAAGGAATGAGATCGAGGAGGAGATCTAGCTCACAGTGAGAGCTGCATAGCATTTGAACAGACAGAAGAGGGGAAAAAAGGAAGTTTGTGCAATTTTATTTGACCTGTGACAAAACGCTAAGGTGTCAATGAAATCATTTGATGTAAGCATTTATTTATTTCACTCTCTTCTAAGGAATCATTTAAAGATAACAGTATATATTCACATTAATATTTGCATTGTAAAATCAGAGGTGATGATGGACTCTCATGCTACAGCAGCAAAATATGTGACTATCATATAGTCACATATATGATACAATTAGTACAATAGTAGTAGTAGAAACTAGGATACTCTGTTCTTGTGTTTGGGCCGAGTTCAGGCTGGTTTGGACAGATTTGCCACAAAAACTATTTGTCAGTAATGATACTAAGGCAGCAGAGAGGGGAAGTAATGCAATCTGCTTACAGAAGGCAGTTCACAGAGTTTATAGTTGAGTGCCAAATTTAATTCTGATGTAGTTTGAGAAAATCCTACATGTAGTATCTTTGACAAAAAATTTAGCACCTTGTGTATATTGTATTGCTTCAATATAGAAGACAAAAAAGATTAAAAAGAAAAAATGAAAATTGATTTCCATTGCAAAACATTTTCTCACTGATAATCAAGTATACAAGTTTCATTCCTGTCATCGTCCTCCTATTACTTTGTTTTTATTCTTTATTTGACTAGGGGGGAAGTTTGCTGTGCAAACCACTTGTCATGACTGCTGTCAGAACAAGTGCACTGTTAAACTGTAGTTATTTAATTCCATGTGATTAAAATAGGACTGGGTCAGATTGGGAAGGGCCTGCAGGCTACGGTTTTATTTAGAGGACCAAGATTAAACTCGAGTAAAATGGAAATGTCACACCGTCAGGGAAGATGCTGCGGGAGTTGTGAGAAGGATAATATTATTGTGATGTGAAGTGATAATTCCGCCCTGTCCACCCTCATTATCCAGCAGCCTAGTATATTTCTGGCTTCCAGCTGTATGTGTGTGTGTGTGTGTGTGTGTGCGCGTGCATGTGTGTGTGTGTGTGTGTGTGTGTGTGTGTGTTGACGCCCTGCCCTTTCTCTTTCCCTCTACACTCTCACTGCAAATTCGCATAACAGGAAACACGGAGAAAAACACTTGGCGTCTTTGCATCTCATCGTCTCGGCCCCCAAATAGGGGCAGAGAGAGGCCTGTGTGTTGTGCATGTGTATTTGTTTAGCTGTGTGCGGTAGGCTGGAGGGTGGAGTCACACACAACACAAGTGTGCGTCTGCATTAGTGTGCCTGTCTGTGGGTGTGTCTGGTTTCGGATTGGTGCTTACGCTGTATTTGTACATACTGTAGTACATTCAATTAAAATCAAAAGTAACTCCCTCCACTACCTCCCGTCAACGTCAACGTCAACAACAACAACGACGACGACGCAAAACAAAGCAGAGGTTTCCGTCTGAATAACATGCAGAGGAGCAACACTACAGCAACGCAGCAACAATAACAACAGATCCAAACGCAACACAAAGAAATTGAACAAGAGAATGATCCGGAGCGCCTCCACATTTATGCAGACCCCAGCAGTCCAAGATAAGGTATATTTTTGTCTGGCAAGATAAGGGAGAGAAAGCAAACATATTACAGGGCTCAAAATTCTATATCTATAGCTCCTTTTCGTGAGTCCAATAATTCATTCATTCATGGCCCCTGTTTCCTCTCCCCTCTTGGAACATCTGCCTCATACATACATCACTGCACTGATAAAGATCGCAGACAGAATTGGTAATACACTGTGAATGGGAGACTGCAACACTGATTAAATAACTTCGGTGGCACACTAAAATTGAAGTGCCTGTGGGATGAAAGGGGACTTATCGGGGCTTTATTAAAGGCAGCGGGGGATGATTTTAGGTTTAGGGTGATGTAAACAATTTAAGACGCAGTGTCCCGCAACACTGCCAAGGATTTAAAAAAAGAAAACAAAAATGGCCCTTTTGACCTCTGTCGATGCATTTCCCCAAAACACACGGAGAGAGGAAGGGGCAATGGTATCGTATATATTGGGAATGAAATGAAATATAGGTTTAGGACATGTGAGGATGAATTTAAAAGTTTTGAAGGAAACTCTGCCTTTAATAATATTAAGAAGTAGTATGGAATTTGGGGGGGCTGGTTGTCAACACTACTACAGTATATTCGTCATTCTGATGACTGTTATTGTTAAAAAATTAAGGTCTAACTGAAAATGTGCACTGTCTACAATGTGCAAATATCTATCTAAATCTTTCAAACTAGTATTGAGTCTTAAAATGTTATTCTTTTAAAAAAAAGTGTATAAATCGACTAATGGGATGAGAGAATTTCACTTGTCTCCGATGCAAATCAACTTGTTCCAAGGACTGTTTTGAATCAAGCGACATAATCTCGTTCCTAGTGGGCTGATACAGTATACAGTAGGCTACTGTACCTTATTTCAACATGGTGTCACTTGTTTCAAGAAAATATTTTATATACTGCAGTGAAACCAAGTAAAATTATTTCACCCAAGCAGCAAATTCTTTTACTTGTAGAAAGATAACTTATCTGAGCTCATATAGAGGTGCAGATGAGGAGAGGGTTGGTTGACCAGTATCTAATCTAGATTGGTAATGACTCTTTTAATCACTCACATTGTTCATTCCCTTCACCTCTCCATAGAGGATGGAGGGCTGGTAGGGCTGGTTATGAGGAAATAACATAAGAGATCGCAATTGAAAGCAAAAACTGACATAAATATTGACAGTATGAGATACAGTATAAAAGCTATTAGAGTATGACGATACTTATCTAGCTATATCAATTAAAAACAACAAATATACAACCCATTGAAAAACTCTTTAACTTACCATGTTTTGTTTTCTGCGGTGTATCTAAATGCTTTAGTACACAATGCATGTTTAATAGATGGTAAGTTAGTTTAGCATCATCTCAAAAGTAGCATATGTATAGTAGCATGTGCACAATCAAAGCATTTATTTATTAACCATGTTTACATTACTAGTGTAACACAGAACATTAGCCATGTCTAAATGATCAACCTTTGGGTCATTTCTTTTTTCCCCTGCAGGTTTTTAACATGATCAAACTGCCATGAACATGCTTTCGGTTGCTTTTTTCACTTGTCTGCATTGAGCCGATGTGGGAATTTACCCAGTGCAGCTACAGTAATCCACACTGATAGTCTAACAGGAATTGTCTGCATGGTATCGCCACAGCCAGATCATACAGTATGAAACTGCATCAAATGAACAGATGGTAGTGACACAAATTAAAAGCATAGAACAATAGTAGAATATAAACCAGAAATGACACCCAAAGTGGCTGTTGATTTATAGCTGTGGTGAGTTTGGTACTGGGCTTCCATGTATATTAGTGCTACAAATCTGGGTCCATTTAGCAGGGAGATGCTCATACATACATCACCGACTCCTGCTCCAAGCCAAGGTCAGTCCTTATTGCATCAATCTTTTCAACAGAGGCTACTCCACACAGCAGCAGTTTTGTAACTGTCGCAGCTGTAATGGAATCTTTTTTCTTGCGCTTCATCTTTCTCTTATCACATGAAATATATATTCAACTTCTCTTCTTTCCCTCATTCTCCTGATTCTTTTTATTTTATCTGTAAAACATTCCTGGGCCCTCATTCCTTTTCTGCAGGACACACTCCAAGTAGCACAGATTTTAACTCTTTCAGCTCTTGATCCAGTGGGTCACTTCTCCTTGGGGTAAAAGAAACATTGTGATAGTGAGGAGAAACAAAATAAAATGCTGCATCGTGTGGTATATTTACTTGATGATTATTTCGAGCTCATTCATTATGTTTCTATGATGTGTTAAAGAAAAGAAAATTATAAAATATAGTGCGTGTGAGACTAATCTTGTGTCATTTGGAGGATGGTTTGAGTCAATGATATGACATTTATTAAACTCCTTTCAATTCCCTTCATATATTATTCATAACGTTCATTTCCTGAAGGATTTGACACAGACACATAGCATAAAACCGGCTCAGATTTGTGTAGGATGTTTCTTTAAACATGTTTTTTTTTTTTAAATGAAATTTTCCTGACTTTTATCTTAAATATCATCGAACAATTCCTCAATATAATGTGCCTAAAGGATATGGAGAAGGAAAACGTCTTGAGTTGCTGGAATTTGAAGTACCAGTTTTAGACGTATATGCTGAGTCAGTTTTTGTTGTCCTGATTACTCATGCTAGAGCCTCACGTAGTACTTTAATAAATGAAGAAATAATAAAATCAATCATTTTAAATAGCACTTCCCCTACACTGGACCATTTACGGTGGAAGAAAAAAAAGGGTAGACTTTTAATTGATGAACTTGACCTGCTTTCCCTGATAACAAATTTCATTTGTTCTATAAAAATTATGCTCAAGTGACATTATTTGACGGGATCTTTATCACCTGCAGAGTAAATAAGAGTAATTTATGCTGTTTAATTTTGAGCATGGATTATAAATCATAGCTCTATCATACATTATGGAGGTTGCATTGATGAGGAAGTGAGAACGGGGCCAGCTGATTGGGTTGTTAAGGCAGCAGCACAAGGCAACAGTAACACCAGAGACTCTTTCTCGCAGCATGGTTCTTTACAGCCGGGCAGATTGATGCATTTGATGAATGATGATAAATACCTAGTGCAGCAAAGTAGTGAAAGATAGACTTTTAAATAAATTATAAAGTATGCATCATTAAAAATAAGACAACAGCGTGATGCAGAAAGGGATTACAGGTACAGTATGTATATTGTGTTCCCCACAAACAATGTAGCTAAACCTAATAATCATTGCTGTATATCTTGTTGTGTATTCAAGCTACATTGCTTGTGCAGTAATAACATGATCAAATAAAGTGCAGCACATAATAAAAAACTCAGGATATATTGTTCTTTAATACGACAAAATGCAATATAAATTAATACAGATATAATTTAATCTGCAAAGGCTGAGTACAGGCATTGTTCTTCTGTAAGTGAGCCCTTGCGGTGTATTGAACCACTCATCAGCCGTCTCCTGGCTGAGAAGACCCTGAGATACTCTGTCAAAGAGATGCTTCTGACAAATATCAGTCTGCAGTGATGAAGACATGACAGCTGTCAGTCATCTTTTAATAACAGGGAAGCAGAACAACTCGCTCCCCATGTGTTTGACCTGAAAGGCAGGCCACATAGACACACACGATTTGATTCATTTCGAGGCCTTTATTTACAAAGCGCAAACAGCAGGAAATATGCGATCACAACCTCATTAGCCCACTTCCGCCTGACCTCTGGCATTTACACCTGAAAGACTTAACATGGTCCGACATAATCCTGATCTCAAGTTAGACGCTGTACTGTACAGTGCGTCATGTATTCTGATGGAAAAGATTAATAATGCTCTCCCTTTTTCATCTCTTCCTCCAGAGCTTTATGAGCTCCTTCGATCTCTGCCTTCAGAAGCCATTAGTGCTCTTCCTCTTGAGAGATAGAAGGCAAAGCCCAGAGCCATAGTGAAAGCCCTCTTCCTGCTCTAACTAGAAATGACACCAATGTCAATAAGTATACTAATTATTCTGCCCATTTGTTTTGCGCAATGCAGTTAACAAGCTTTATTATATAGAGGACATTGTCAAAACTCAATAACCATTCTTTATCATTTGCTAGTAATACAGTAGCCCATGCGAATATTGACTGTCATTCTCAGTAGAAACTTCTGTTAGTGAAGCATACCGATGTATGGGATAGTTCCATCCATCTGTGATGCTAGTAACAGGTATCAGGGTGGGCAGGGGAGGAACCCAACACTGTGTGTAGTAGGATACGAAAACCAACTCCTCCACTCCATCGTGCTGAAGTGTTTGTGTTCCTACATCAGCTGTCCTCCCAATTCACCATTTATCTTCCTTGAACTGTCCTAACCTTTTCAAGCTTTCACTTATGACAGATTCCAGATACACTGGGCCAAGCCTCACTGGAAGCCAGCTACAGTATCACACACACAACTGTCAGTATAAAAGGAAGCCTACACATGGCCTGGCACACTGGCTTGGCCTCCTCCTATACCGCCACATAAATCTCAGTACCATCAGACAGGTGGGAGGAGGCTCTGACAGATGTAGCCATGAGGAATAGAGGTAGTGATGCCTCAGACAGTTCCTCTTCTCAACCTCTGCCCCTGTTCTTTTGCACTAGCAAAGGTTTGTGGTCTCAAATGAAGGTGAGTTTTCTTTCCTATGCCACTTTTCTGGCTCACACAGGCAGCAGGGATCCAAGTCTAAAAGTAGCACCTGTCAAAAGTTTGGACATAAAATAAAATAAAATAAAATAAAATAAAATAAAATAAAATAAAATATGTACCGTTCAATGGTAAATTTTACCAATGAAAACAGAATTTAGAGAGGACTTCACACACAAAAGTTACAAAACTTTTTTCATGCTTCCAGAATGTCCCATGCCTGACAATGTGTCTAGCTTTCCCGTCAAAAATTGTAACCCTATGATGTGAGAGCTCTTCCTGCTTTCTAGGTGTACAATGTTTTAAAGTTGCACAAGGCAAAATACTTATGATACTTACTGTAGATTTGACGTACTGTATTTGCCCAAATGAAATTCTGTTGTCAGGTATGAACACTCATAGGAAAGCTACATGTAAAGGAAGTGACAAATCAAAACTTAAGAGTGAAATATAAAACTTAAAACAGCAGTGAATGAGCGCTCCATTAAGAGACTCACCAATGATTACTAATCCAGCTGCAAAAAGATTTTCTTCCCCACTTCCACCCCCACTGGCCATTAACAAAAAGACATTTAGGTCCGATGAATTTACTGACAAAACATTTCATGATTTCTGGGTAATGAAGTCCTTCAAACTTTCAGAACTTGAAAGAGTTATCTCTCACTGCCACTTAGTGCTGCCAAAGTGCAAAGTAGCTCAGGTTTAAAACTTTAACAATTACTTAATACAATATATTAAACATTCTTCTAGCTTGGGACCACTTTTAGTTCATTTACTAAAAAATGCATCCTGGATCTTCAGCAGAATATTTTATTAGTTACATTGTATATTACAGGAAGACAAGTCAAGTTTATTTATATATCCCTTTATCACAAACAAGCCTCAAAGGACTTTACAGGCCTAGTCTCACTAGCCAGACCTATCTCCACCTGCTCGAGATAGGTCTGGCTGGACCCAGTACATTTCTGGCATATGGGGAAAAATGCTCTGGCTTGTTTGCATTTCTTTGAACCAATCACAATCATTTTGGCCGGCGCTAACATGGTAGCCCTAGCGCGCTAGCGGTAGTCTCGCTAGCCAGACCTACAGGTATCTCCTCCCCTTCCAAGTTTAAAAAAAGAAATACATTTGGAAACAAGTTCCATGTCAACTATCGCAGTCATAAAACCTTATGGTCATGTAATGGAATATGCCGCATCAACGTGTCACTTACTTTTGGATACCACAACATGGCAACTTGACATGACACAGAGCTCCATTCACATGCCTGGTCTCCTCCTGTGGGCGAATAGTGAGTGTAATGTGGGTTAGTTACAAGAGGCACTGGCTTGTTTACTTATCTCTATGTGAAAGAGATGACAGGCTGACTGACAGAGGCCCACTGTATGTCTTTGGCCCTCCTATACTGTCTGGCAAGTAACTGACAAGGCCAATTAGCATTCATTACACTCAGCTATAGGCTTTAAAGACACTTGTGTGACAGACAAGCAAAGATGAAGATGAACATTATGCCATGAAGTGTGGCAAATACAGTAGGTGAGACCAAAATATGAGGGTGTCTAATCCTTTGCACATTTGCACATTTGCATGCTCTTGCACTGCACTGGGAATTTGTGAAACTGCAACATTTTGGAATTATTTTAAACCAGGAACAAATCTTTAACAGTGTTTTATTTAATAGTATTTTTATTTATTTATATCCTATTCTAGACCACTGTAGTGACCCAATTCCCCCTCTGGGATCAATAAAGGTCATCTTGTCTTATTTTATTTTCCCAATACGTGTTTCCATATTATTTTGTCTAGACTAGACTAAATTGGACTCACTTAAAATTACATTGTTTTAATTAAGTTCATTGGTAAAGTTTATGCACCATAGGTGATGGAATATTTTTTCTAAGCATATTACTGCCCAGATTTTGGTATTAAGGCAACATCATTTTACAAAATGATACCAATTTACCCATCTCAAGGGGGGAATATGCATGCTAGTATGGCCAAGTGTTTTTTATAGCATGCACACCAATATGATTTTAGCCCATTTGCAAAACTCTATTGATACTGAAGATACTGAAGTATTTCCTACTTTAATTTCCCTCAAAGGTAGGACTTACTGATGTGTAAATAATCTCAGTGCCACCTTTGGATCCCACAATAAATCAAAATACAACGTGTACAAGTCGATTTCATTCAAATGTTTACAAATAATACACGCTATGCCGAATGGTCTTCGTATCAAGATTTCAATCAATTAGAGAATAAAAATGTCACAAGTACAATATGCTCCCATTAAAAGAAACATAAAGTATGTAATGGGGAAGCCTTGGCTCCAGGGTGGCGCTATGCAGCACTTCCATATTAGCTTTTTGACAAATGAAATACCGGTGTAACATTTGTGAATTTTAATGTGCCAGATAGCTGCATTAGCTCCGAGGAGCTTCAAAGGTAGCAGGTTAGCAGTGAGGATACATGCTCTGAGGTGTGGTG
>CABFOP010088264.1:0-20133 GCA_900683385.1 Anoplogaster cornuta | reverse complement strand
AGGATACATGCTCTGAGGTGTGGTGGGGGAGGGGGGGTGGCGGGGGGTGGAGGGGTGTCTCTCCAACCATCTCCTTGATGGGTTTGCATTTGAAAAGACCTTGGTTCAATCCATTAGGGGTGTAGGAAAACAAGATGTTCCTCTCCAGTTGGGCTAATTAGGTTTTTTTGAAGGAACCTTCCATATCCTTAAATTGCTGTGGGGATCCAGATGTGTAACTAGGCTAATGACTGACTGGCTAACAAAGAAAAATGGGTTATTATCCTTGAGCAGCATAATAAGTCACCTTCTGTGAGGCAGTAGTGAATAGTCATTGTCCACATAGTTCTGCTTACTGGGCAAACCTATAGCCAACCTTGATCTACTCTGGGGTTGAAATGCACGCGAGCCACCTACTAGATGCACACTGCAACAGAACGACCGCGAGTGAATTTACATGTGGCAACATTTTCTGCACAGAGACAGAGGAGATGAAAAGTGACCATGAGAGGATGGAAGTGGCCCGGGGGCGGTGAAGGGTGAGAAGGCGAGGCAGTGCTCTGGTGAAGCCGGTGTGTCTGCTTTGAGGAGGAGTAGAGCTGACAGAGGCCACCTCAAGAGACTCTTCACTCTCCATCAAAGAGCTGAGAAGAAGAGGCAGGGTCTGTCAGGGGTTCCCAATTCCTACAGAGCACCCACATGCTGCACCTCCCACCTTAAACACCTTTAGTCAGTCTCACAAAGCTCCCCGCGCTGCCACAGGCCTCCAGACTCATTGGCAATGCATGACCAATCCCCAGCTCAGCCACCCAAACATCACTAGAGTTTAGCACTTAGAACATGACAGACACGTCTACGGGCTTCATTTCCCACACAGCCTGGAAACATGTGCCATTGTATTTAACACAGCATGCAACATTTGATCGAATCTTATTCTAGATAATATCAGATAAAAAGTACAGTGCCGTTATGTATCACTGTTTCCCACCAATATTATGCAACATCTGATAGAATTCCTAAACTATTGAGACAACAAAGATAAGATTTCTCCCACTGGAAGCAGCCAGGCCATATCTGGACAACCAATTTGACTTGTTACCCCTGCAAATTGAGATTCCTTCACATGCACTCCCCTTTGAACAAGGGCTATCAGTTTTAATTTTCCAAACTTTCTCTTTTCTGTCAAAATTGGGTAGGAGGAAAAGGGAATATAGAGGCAGAGACCACCATCCCAAGTTTTATCTGCTCTACAAAATGCTGTTATCTTAGTGTGGTGTCAAGAACTCTATCTCTTTTTTTCCAGGTGACAGGCACAGACGAGAGATAAGATTGGAAAAGAATCCCACTCCACTGAGTAAATAAATAATCAATACTCATCTAAATGTAAATGAGAAAGTAGCCCCCTTTGATAGGAGGGTTTTTATCAACCAACCAATTTTCTACAGGCACTCACTGGGCCTCAACCAAATCACCATCATTCAGCTCCCATGTAATGGAGAAGAAAGGGGACGGGGGGTTGGCTTGGGGGAGAAAAAGTGGAAGGGTCATCTGAGATCAACCACGTTCAGAGGGCCGGCATCAATAGCAGTCTCAATGAGTACTGTATGCACAAGCCCTGTTTGTGAGGAGCTTGGGAAATACACATTTTACACTTATTATTGCAGCCAGGTTCATTATTAGTTATATATTATTAAATGAAAGGCAGGAAAAAAAATACTGCACTTTTACTTTTAGTGCACTTGCGCATAAGCACTTTTTTTGGGGGAAACTTCCTAAATATTTGAATTTCTTTTTAAACTACCAATTAAGTCAAATATGAATTTGAATTTGAATCTATTTTTGTAACATGACTTCAAACTATTTTCACATTCACAGGGGAATGGTCTGTCTTTACAGATATAAAATCTTAAGTGACCTTCCTGGGATATATAAAGGTTAAAGTAATAATTCACAACTTTTTAATTTATAAAATAAAAATGTAATAAATGTTTTACTACTCTCCAAACCCGATTCAACTTACAGCCAGTTCATGAACGATTTTACATTGGCTGCTTTGAGATGGGTAGGTTTTTCCTGGAAAAAATCCTCTGCACAGGAAGTGATGCGTTTTACATTTATGGAAGCAGCAACAGTGGTTTGTTTGTCCAAACAACCCTATAGAATTTTCTATTTTATTTATTTTTATTCCAGAATAAATAGAAGAAGAACTGTTTAGTTGAGCATGAACAGTGATAGCCACCATGGCTGAACACCTACTGGTACCCACAGAAACTCAACATTGAGTTGCAAGTTGCAAGTTAGCCAAGTTTTGAAAGACAACTGGCAAGTGTTTGATAGTCAAACATCGGGTAAACATTTCACAGCTAATTCGTATTTGCCCATCTCGATTGTGATGAATATGCAGTATTAATGTAACTAAACAATTATCACATTGTTTTATTAAAACATGCTGGATATATTTATATAGCTTAAATATTACCGTCTCTGTAGAAATGGTCACTCTTAGGCTATGTTTACATGACAACAGTTTTTAAAAAACACAAAAGTTTTTCCTTTGTTTTAAACAATTATCCGTGTTCATACGACAGCGTTGTGATAACCATCCTCGTGCACACAGATCCACACACAGAGCACACAGATCCGCAAAAACAGCGTGGTGAGTAAAAACATTTTTATGGTGCATATTTAATGCATCTCTGCTGATCACAGCAATGCAGCAAATTTACACTTTGCTGGAGGAGCGCCGTTACTAGACTCAGCAGCACAAACACAACCAACATTGTTGTTCTTCTTCTATTCGTGCATGCTTATTAGGCTGTAAACGTAATAGTCATGCACAAAGTGGGGCCGTGTCCTCACAGTTTTCACAAGAATTGCGTATTTCCCGTTTACACGGCGATGGTAAAAATGGCGTTTTAAAAAGATTCCACTCTGGAACCCGGTTTCAAAAGTTTGCGTTTTTAGGCCGTTTCAGGCCCCCAAAACACCGGTGTCATGTGAATGAAAGGCCAAACCGCAACAAAAGTTGACCGTTTTATGCAGGGACCGTTGTCGTGTAAACCCCACCTTAGGCACCAGCTGAAATTATGTGTTATTTGTAGTCACTCTCTAGTCTCAGAACAGCTCATGCTGGTTTGTTAGTGTTGTGGGAGCTGATGTCAAACTAGGTGACACTGTTGCGAAATGATCTCTGGGAAATGCAGTCCAAAACAGCAATGACCACTTATGACCAATGGTGCCACCAACATTAAGAAAAATAAGAATCTCTTGAAGTATCACTTTAAAATAAGAAAAAAGCCACTGTTTATGTACAATTGTATTCACTAGAGCTATTACTTTCCATAATGGGGGAGCAGGTTTGGTCAAAGAGAAAGCCAAATAATACCAAATACCAAATAATCTCTCAGACGTTTGTTTTTGTTTGAGAAATATTCAAAGGGGCACAGCTTGAAAAACAATTTGATTATTTGAACATTAACCATGGCAAAGCTGTGGACTTATACTTCAACAATCTGTGAAAAAATATTTCTACAACAAGTCCATGGCTCTACTGTCAAAGTAAATAGCAGCTGAAGAAAATCAAGAAAGACAACTCTGGGACTGCTATGATTATTTCTCATATACCTGATGTTAACATTTTTGATACCGCTGCACTTTTTAAACCTTTTTTATGTTGTATACGATATAAGATTAGCATTTTGTTGTCATCAGAATGCACTGCTCGGACTTAACATTGATCCAATAAAAACCCTCAAATACTATTTTCCTCATCCTCATTGCATTAGGTTTTATTTCATAACTCATAGATGTCAATAATGGAAACCATTATATAGCAGTATACTCAATAACAGAATTTTCCTGCTTGAAATGCATGCAGTATTGATTTCATGTTTTCTGGGTCCATAAGGGCAAGTAGCGTGGCGGAGGTTGTTTTACTGTACTCAGTCAGCAATGTAAAAAACAACATGGATATCACCGAATGCCTTGCTGCTTTAAAATAAGGCTCCAACAAAATAATATAAGTATAAACAATAAATAATAATTACAGATTCAACTGAAACAAATAGGTTAAATAGAACTGTGGTTCAGAAATAGAAAAGGTTGATGCTAATGGGAATACATTTTAAAATTTGGCAGTGTAACAGGCTTCTAAAATTATGAATTTGATATATAAATATTTCTTTCTGCCACTTGTGACTCATAGGAAAGATCAACAATTTACCAAGAGTGAAGTTGCCCAAATCAATCAAAGCAATAAAGTGTTATTTCAGATCTAACCTTACCAGGCAACCACACACACTATACAAGCTACAGTATGAACATTGTGCAAATGATTGCCAGGAAGGCACATTATGGCCTTGTCAAATAGGGCTTATTCAATTATAGGCCATCGCTTTATACAGTGTATCTGGAAGCATTCGTTTTTAAATATGTTCAAGTATTTAAATGGTCTCTGTTCATTATTCAAACTGAAATATTCTAAAATATTGTATCTGTATGGTGGCTGAGGCTGGTACAGTGCTCGGGAGGCTCCAGGTGGAACTGTGGTGTCTGGGCGAGCTGCATTTGATTCGTATTGTGCTGAATTGGAATGACAGAGCAAAGCATTTCACATTGTGTGTCTTCCATTTCTTCCCTGGGATCCCTCCAAGCTAGCCTCTCGTGTCCCATGGGAAGCAGGCCCATCCAGCTAATATGCCATAAGCTGACAGCCCTCCTCTGAAATGTGTGTTAAAGAGCTGGGTTTGGAAACACAAAGGCATTCTTCAGAAACTGACGAAATTCCTTTATACAGTCACACCTCTCGGTACATGGGAGATGCTTCCTAGCTCTGTTGATAGCATAGAGGACTGGGAATTCACACACGCACACACACACACACACACACACGCACACACACACACACGCGCGCACACACACACACACACACACACACACACACACACACGTTAATATTATTAATCTAAAACGCATGTACACCGTTTTGTATTAATAACAACTGGTAATTGATATAAAATGATCACGTTTTAAATGAGCTACTAAATTCAGGACAGAGAGTCGACAAAGTCACAGCGATGACTTTAGCGGGAAAAGAAAATGGACTTGAAGTAATATATGCCTCTGACTCCCTGATATCTATCCAATTTAGCAAGCACATGAAATTGCCCCAAGTTTTCCAACCTCGGCTGTAATCCGCTCAAGGAGGATTTGCAGACTGTTCCTCCAAACCATTTTTAAATCAGACATAACTGTGAGGGAGAGAAAAAATAACACTTTAAACAGAAATCTTGACAGGATAGTGCAGCCTTAATGTTACACCACAGCTGCTTTTGTTTAAATCCAAGGCATTGATACCTCTTAAAAAACATTGCATCACTGCTGGCCTATAATCTCTGTGCAATTTTAGTCTCTTTGATGGTTTTAGGGAATAGAAGTGTAATATTTTGACTTATTTTCATAAGAATTACAGAATAGCTAATATTCCCATTTATCACAGAACACAGGGAAGGCTGAATTGGAAAAATGTACACTACATCCACACATGCTGAGACTTCTTGTTGTGCCTTTATCGACTTTACACAAAAATATGAAAGCCTGAACTTTTAAGTACAAGAGGCAATATTGCTGTTTCACGGAGCAATCTTTCACAAGCACATTGTTCAACAACAGAATCACCAACCATTTAAAGACCAATACCAGAGACCATAACGCTTTTATAGTTGGTGTTGTCAACTCAATTTTCAAATTCCACCCCACACTCTGGCTCCTCTATTGAAGTGTCATCTGATCTGCTGAATTACTGACAAGGCCGTAGTCATCACCATATTCTCGATGCCTCTCTCCAACAACACCCATCAGTGGCTACCTTACATTCACCTCAAACCTGGGAGATAACAGCTCTGTGGAGAACAGCTGTCTGGAGCCAGTGCCCCATCAAGCTGTCTTAGTGTTAGTGTCTTTTTTCTCTTAGAAGTGAATTTCTGTCCATTGTTATAGTGTACAGTAACATATAGCTCACTGTACTCTATGCCTAAGAGATACTGGGGAATTTGATTTCTGATTGTATTTTCACATCTATATGTATCAAAATCTCACGTATCATAGTGGGAAGGAGATAGCATTTTGCTACCGAGGTCAACAGGAATGAGTTCAATTTTTGCAATGGTAAGATCAAGATGACCCAGTGCTTATTACCTCTCATTGACAGATTGGGCAACCTCACCTGAGAGTTTGGTCCCAGGGGCAGCAGAATGGCTGAGGGAGGTCCTCTGGGAAAAGATCATGCTTTCACTAGCAAACAGAACTGAAGGACACTAAGGACTGCATCGAAACGTTGCAGATATGACCACAGGGGTAGAAGAGCAACAGACGGTCGAAGCAAAGAGAAAAGGGACCAAGAGCTGGCAGCACTCTCACTTGTAATTGGTAAAGTTGTCAAACATTTGCTGAGATGCAGATTCTGACAGAACCAAGCAAGGACACTGGGACACGTCTGTCTTTGCTGGTCACCAGCAGGGGTGGGCGATTGGACAAATACATCGCCGGAGTCCATCGCCGGTGGAAATTCAATTCAATTTAACCTTGATATTTGGTCATTTAACATGTAGCCTAGCTCAGGCTTTCCCGCAGTACTTGGCAAGCATAGCCAAAACAACACCCCAACACGACTGTAAGACCCTTAACAATCCATTATATGTTTTTATTGTCATTGAGACCAAAGCCATGTTGAACACAGAGAAATCTGCTGGCCAGAAGTGACATTGCGACCAAAAGGAGCATAATGTTTTGGGAGTTAGCATCAAATCCTCTTAAGTTATTGTTCCAAGTTTGGCTAATGTTAAAGTATTATATAATATTAAAGTATAAATATCACCATTCCCTGTGGGTATTTAACTCAGTTAGCAACTAAGCAAGTCTGTTAGCAACCTCAAATTATTTATAAAACTATGACTTATCACTGTCGTCCTCCCTGCATTTACTAGTAGTGTATACTTTGTTAGCCTAGGATGATATGAGTTTGAGCAATGCCGTACCAACTAATTTAATGGAGTTTATCTACCCCTGCATAACAGAAATGGTAGATATAAAACATTAAGTGTGCACATTACTTATTTAGGTGTTTAGATTACTGTAGTCAGCCACTGCCACCATGACTAACACATTTCCTGTGGGAAATGCTGACAGTGACATGAGGAAGCACATGCAGGGACAAAGTTTATGCTCAAGTGGATTTTAAATGTTATTCGTGTTCAGACATTCTCCTTTAGCTCTACTAATCTGCTCCTTCTATCTGTTCTTATCTTGCTCTTTCTTCTATCTTGTTCTGTGTATTAATGAACATATGCTGTGCTTTGTGCATATGTTTTGTTTTGTGTTTGTGGCCTGTTTGGGGCCTGTTCGGTGCTTTGGTCAGCTGTGGTTATTTTGGACTGGATTATGTGATAATTATGTAGTTAATGTTATGTAGACCTGACTTTTGTAAACTCGTCGTCTCTGTAAATGAGGGAAACCTCAGCGACTCACGAGTCCTAAACAAAGGTTATAATAATAATCATACTTTTTCTTGACCGGCTTCCACCATAAATTAAAATGTAAAAATGTGATTTCTTGTGCATTTAAAAGATACGTTTCAATTCAAGCCATTACGTCTGCACTGCATATACACTACTGTATGTGTGCATTTGTGTTTGTGTTTATGTAAGAGAAATTTGGAATATTTAAAGCTGCACTAGGCAGCTTTGCACGTTGGCGGCTCCAAATGGCACCGAAACGTAACTGAAATGTTTGAATTTGAACAGTAAAGAGGACATGGCATGATCATGTTTACTGCCGGTCCGTGATCACTTTACACCAAAGGGAGGCGAAAGATCTGATGTTGGTGACAGAGCTCGGACTCGTTTGCTGCTGTTTAGGATTTGTATTTCGTTGTTACGCCTTGAGTCATCACTTCCTGTGGGCAGTGGCTGGGGAAGTGTCCAAAGCCGACATCAGAATTTCATTTGGGCAAATAGGCTGAATCTACGAGGTCTGAATTAGGGTTGATGGGATGCTCTTCTGTGATGTAGGCTGATAAGACAGGTGCATTTTTACATTAAAATCTTGTGCAGTTTTAAATGGCAAATTTTCTTTGACTGAAGATTCAATAAAGTAGTATCAGGTGTGATGAAATAGACTTTCAGGAAAAGATGACCAACAGTGGCATATTGCTGTTCTTTTTTCCTGACCCCCCGATCCACAGCCATTGCTAATCCTTTCCTCTGGTCTTGCCTAACTATGATGATACCTTTCTCTCTATATTTCCTTTGGAATGAGAAGCAACGTCCCTCTCATCAGACATGTTGCATGAAATAAAAGTGAGCTCTTGAAATAATTTGGAACAGTGGCAGTGAGAATTTTGAGATTCTACTCAGCCATGGCGCCACAGTAAATAATGCAGATGTGAATCCTTTTAAAACTGTCCCTGTTTCTCTACCACTCTTAATCAGAATGAAACTTCTAAATATGTCCGCCTGCAAATTAGGAAGCTTTTCCCTTGAATCTTGGGAACAGAAGTGTTTTTTCAAGTAATTGGAATTTCTGCCTCAGGCAATATCACATTACAGGTCATAAGAGACCCATGTAACTGCTTTATGGACCTAAGCCCCTAGAAGAAGGTTGGCACCTCCATTATTCATTATCAAACAGCCAAGCTGAATTGGGTGCACTTATGCTGAGAATGAGTAAAGAAGACGCAGATTATGTTTTTAATCCTCTATTTTTAGTCACAGACAAATGCAGCAAAGCTTCTTAAAGTTGTATTATACTTTGGGTTAGCATTTTCTTTTGGCACACTTTTTAGCACATAATTCCTGCCATGTACGGTAAGCAAAGTGAGATACTAGCTAGCTGATAGATTTCAGCTTCTGTGCCCAAACCTGATCTGTCCCATGACAAGGTTGTGTCAGGTACAGTAGGGTTCTTATTTTTTGTGATTCCCTTGTGCTTGATTGGGTCGGTCTATGAACACTTGGAATAATGTGCGACATCACGCCTCCTCCTACCTCAGAAAACACAAAAGCAACCAGTTGAACCAGTCTGGCAAGTTGCTGTGCCACAATCTGTTAAACATTTTATTTGTCTGGAATTTGAATATTATCAGGCTGTGGTTTGTGTTTTTCTGAGTATGGTTTTTGGATCAGTTTTTCGTATGCAAGTAAAGCCAAAGAAAAAGAAGTGGCTGCAACGGATCCCCCAGGATAACCGATGCCAGAGATGGACTATTCAAGAACTTATATGGAGATATGCATGCTAAAAGGTCAAAGAAAAAGAATGAAAGTGAAATATCACTTTAAATAACAAAGACTGTCTGAGAAGTGTGGACTTGTACTTTATAATCTCTGACAATAACCACAGGCAATGTAGCTCTCATCGCCATCCTTCTACAGCCTACCAGTTGTTAAGGTCTTTTATGGTTTCATGCAGATTTTTAATTTTTCTTTTTCAATTTAAGCCATGTACAGAGCAAGATTTACAAAACCGGTCTTTTTCTACACATCTGCTCCTGGTAATGCTTGTTCCTACCAGCATTCCTGATGCTCAGGTGAGTGTTCTCCTGGTGTGAATTGCAGACCTTGTGCTGAACATTGATGCACTACCTCCATTACCGCCCTGCCTCCGTCCGAGGAGTCGACGCTATTGTTTATGACACTGACACATGCAGTAATGGGTATTTCACTTCTGCACCTATACTGAGAGCGCTTTGAAACTGGAAACACAGATAAATATGGTGTGTATCCACAACATCAGTAAATTTCTATTTCATCAACTGTAGCATTAGACTGATGACTGGAGGACCTCAGTGTTGTGGTGCCATTGTTCACTGAGCGCCGTTTCCATTCGAAAAATTAAGGCACGATTATAAAGTTGTCTTCAAAAAAAAAAAAAAAAAAGTGCAGATAATCCCATGGGTAAACAAGTAGGTACTTACAAATTCACTATCAACCTCTGATTGTCTCTGATAGTTATTTCTGGGACTTAAACGTAGAGGGAATTCAAGGCGTAAAACTTCTAAAAAGATTCAACTGGAACCTCTCTTCAAGAAAATCATCAGACATGCAAACATCTCAGGGGATGTGAGGAACTTCAGACAGACAAGTCAGATGAATCCTGTCCCAGCAGACTGGGGAACATGGCAGCTGTCACTAACAAGGAGAGTCGCATGCCAGTCTTTTCCTTTATGTTCAAATGCAAACACAGACTCTGCTGTATTAGTGCCAGATAGTTTCAATTATCTTGTGTCAACCTTTATCTCTTCACATTTGCTGTTGTACAGTTGGATTGATGCAGTCCTTTTTTTCATATTTCAAATATGGTTGTACTTCAGAGAAGGAGGAGGAGGAGAAGATCACAACTGTTTCATCCAACTTTTATGTAGGTGCTTCAGATTCTGGTAGCCTGGGGGTATATGGTGCACACTGTTAAATTCTTTAACAACGCTTTTAGGAACACAATGATTCTAAATTTAATAAAAAGGCTCTCAGGAAGCGTTTTTCTTGAAGAATTCTTCTATCATGTCACTTGTTCACCAAACAGCTCGTTCATTTCAAACGCAGAAGTAGAGCAGAAATGATCCATTAGATAAAAGACAGATCAACTGTGCAGAGACATAAAAAATCTAATCTCTGACTTGAGTATCTGTGTGGTACGTATATATTTGTAATACACTGTAGCTGTAGAGCACAGCATGGTTTTACATCTCCTCAGTAATTTTCTATTACAGTACAACAAAAAGCCTATTTCTGTTTACATAGCCAGCTTGCATCAAGTGGGGGATTGTGCACATAAAATTACCATAATAGGCGGCCACCGAGTCTGCTAATGTGGTTCTCTGGATTATAGGGCATGGGGAGGCTCACTGAGGAACAGGGAATCTTGCAAAAACAGAGAAATCCTCAGTATATCCTCATTTTTCCAGACCCTGTTTAGAACATGGCTGCGCAGCCACCCCAGGAGTGGAGAGGTTACCCCCACATCTGGAGAAATGAGTTTGACCCTCTCAAAGGGCACAGGAAGTTGCCCCTGAAAGCTGCAAACAAAAGCAGCAGTGGCGAGCAGAAGCCCAGAGCGCCATTCATCGCAGCTAATGACTTGTTCATTAAGAGTGATGATGGATAAAGACTTCTCACGCTGAGATGAAATCAAGATTTATATGCGTTGTTTCCTCACCCAACTTGTGGGAAGATCATCATCATTTAATTCTATCTCTGCGGCCGGTGATGGGCATCCAGAGAGCGGGCTATCAAACGGTGCAGTCAGCTGGCAAAATCCAAAACGTGCCGTTGGCACATCTGGAGCTTGCCGTCGCAGCTGAGGGTGAGCAATGGCTGCTGGCGGGTGGCCAAATTACAGGCAGAGACGCTTCAGGACTCCAAAGCCTCCACCCTGGCTTCTCCTCGTTTAGATCATCATCATTATTTATTTGCTTATTTATTATTTTTTCCATTATGTGTGCTGTGTTGCATTTCAACTGCACTTTTTATTTTTTCCTCGGCATCAGCGCATTATCACGCCGCACTAGACCCTCGACCCACCTCTCTCTGTAGGTTCTTATCTCTCGCTGGAAATAGGCCCCAAGACACTTCATCAGTGTCCTTCACCCTGCTATCTGCTGCTCCCAACTTTTATTAAAACTTCAGCCTTTATCAGCTCCTGGGTAATTCAGGCATGACAAATTGGGCACCAGATGCCACCTCCATTTGAGCCCGCTGTACATCTCTTGCTCCCCTATCAAGACAATGGGAGGTGGCAGGCTGCAACATTGTGGGATATTCACCTTTAGCCCACCACATCAGGTTACTTCAACAAACTTCCAACATCCAACTGAATGCTGGTTCTCGTTTCTGCATCTTCTCTACATCAGTGCAGTAGCAGTCGCTGCAGTCTTTTCTATCTGTAATCTCATACAGGAGAATTTCATAGGTTGACCGTCACACAAAACCCGAATCTCTCAAACAGCTGGATGCCAGAGCATTCCTTGTGCCTGTTGACAGCAGAAAAGGGGATTGAAAATGTTCACTCTTCAGATGGAGCAACAATAAAAAAAAGAAAACAAACAGTAAAAAAAAAAGGCTTCCACAATGACTGCATCAGTAAAGATTTTATTTCATTATTAAACCAAGATGGATCGTGCATACAGTCAAACACATCCTATCTTTGCAGACATTTTTTCTCAAACTAAATAAGCTATGTGAAGTTAAATATAACATGTTAGAAAAACTGTAATGATGTAGCTAGTTGAAAATGTTGGCTAGTCCAGTCATTGTGTGTAATGAGTGTGTGATCATAAGATATTATTCATAGGGGACTACATCTGCCTTAGAGGGTTCTGCTATCGTAGAATCACCTTCAAGTCGCGCATAGGGAGAGAAATCAATGGCAGCTTTTATGGAGTAGGGTGACAAGAGACTTGTTTATCATGTCAGAATCATTATTTGTGTGTGTTTTTGCGTGTGTGTGTGTGTGTGTGTGTGTGTAGTTGTGTGCATTTGTGTAGAGAATGTGGGCTGTACAATCATTAAAGACAAAATACTGGATTGTCCTGTTTCTGGACCAGCCAGGCACAATTAGTTATCCACAAGGCTTTTGAAAGCACTCATCTTGATGTCATGGACAAGAGGAGCACTGGACGGCTCATATTTACAGTCTCCTCCTCCTGCACATTTCATTTTGGGCATGTTTAAAGATAGGACGCAATTTATGATGCATTTAAGAAGAGGGAATGCGGAGTAGAGTTGCTGATCCCTTTCACTCAAATGGTGTGTACTACTCTGTTAAATAAAACCACAGCAGTGCCAGAATGTAGGAGGAGGATAAATCAATGACAATAAATCATTTATATTGCAAAGATGAATAATCTGTAGTGTTTTAAGGACAAAGCTGAGTGCGGCTTCTAAAACCGACATGGGCCACACACATCTACTCACAGGTTAGATAAACCTAACTTTGCAGTTCAAAACAAAAGGTTCTTGCAACTTAAAGGTAGGATAGGCACGTTTTTGATAAGCATTTTTGGTTATATTTGTTGAAATTGTCTTTATATCCCGACAGCAATCAATAAGTGCTCTGAAATTATTATTTTTTAAATCCGGTGTCTGTAGCGGTCACAATACTGTAATAAGCACGCCCAATCATTTCATTCGGACCATTCGGTGCTGAAATTCACCACTCTTTGCTCGCTGCTACTGAGGTAAGAAATATTGCCTATTGCCCCTTTAAGTGGATAGCATTAATTGCCCACATAGTGAATCTAAGAGTTTGGGTCAGTTACTGAAACTTTTGTATAGTATTCATGGGATGAGCGCATGGGAGATGGTTCCTACCTAGACCTGCACATCATCTGCTCCTCAGGGGATCCACTGAGGGTCCTGCCTGTAAATAAGAACCCGTGATAGAGGGGCAGTGGGCGTGAAGCATGAGATTGGAAACCAAAGGCATCACACTGGGCTGTTGGATCTTGGTGATGTTTAGCAACACATAACTCTGCACACAGACCCTGTATTTGGCATGGACTCCGTGGACACACAGGGCCACTCATGCATGTGAGCACTTTGTCACACACAGTACAGTGTGCGCTCTCTTTCAGATTAAAGAAAGTATAAATTTGAGTTCTCTTTCCAATTAGCTAGCAATGACCAAAGTGACAAACAGTGTATCTGAAGAGAACGAGAAGCACATTGGACATTATTGCATAGATTCACTCTCATTATTCCAGCTGGATTCCATTTTAATTTTCCTCCAACATCCACGTTTGGTCCTTCCATGCCCAACATAGCTTCGCTGGCCAAGATGCCAGCTGTGTTCCAGGCCCAAAATGTGTTTTAAGAGCTGCTGCAGGATGGTAATGTGTTGTGCAACCTGCCAGCCCATGAGCATCCTGAGGCAAATGGGAGAAGCAGTGGTTAAAAAGCAGGAATTTCTGGTCCAGAGCCAGAGAGTAATCTACCACATAAAGGCATGGCATAACCGGGGGCTATCATTTGGGATATGTTTCCCCTAAGACACCATTTTTTTAGGATACCTCCCATTATTTGGTGCCAATGGAATTTGGCACCAAAAGCCTCTTTTAGTCAGTTAACGTCCAAAATTAAAAAGCACTTTACAAAGCCATGTTAAGTAAATTAGCAAAACAATAGATTTATTTGTCAATTATGTTTGAACCATCACGTAACCAAAGCAAGGCAATCGCAACCAAGCAGCAGACTCTGGTGAAAAGCCAATAGAGGATGAACTCCAGGACTGAAATGTGACTTTTTTCCCCCACCCATTTACTCATTGGTTTGAAAAATATACCAATTCCCTGGTTGAAATATCCTCTCATTTTGGCAATTTGTTATGTCACATAAGTTTGCTGGTTAAACTGGACTTGGGTGCAGAATCCTTTGATGAATAGTATCCATTAAGGTGGAATCCCACAAACCTTAAAGTGAAAACATACCTAAAACAAGAGCATCATTAGGAAAATGAGCAAAGACCTGAACCTGGAGTGTTTCTGAGCAGAGATGAATGATGGCATCACACCCCGGTCCATTATAGACTCTATTTATACACAGGGACACAGAGGAGCAACACTAGTTAGAGGCTTCTCTCCAATTAGGTTATTACTGGTCTGGGAGCCTTTCTACTCAAGGAAATTTGAAAATAGAAATCATGTCTTTTATCAAGCATAAGGAAATCTGTCATGTTATCTTTCTCTTTAGGAATCCAATTATGTACTTGTTTACAACCTGTATTGATTGATTGTTGGCCAGTTGCATTTGATTATATGAACAAATACTGTAAGTTATATTCTACTGATTAGCATGACATTCATCCATTTTTTATTTGCTTTGTTTCTGTTTCTGTTTATATTCAAAAACTGATCCCAAAAATAAATAATTCTGTCTGAATGATTTTCGGAAATATATTTTCGATTAAATAAATTAATGTGGTAATCTGTGAAATTATTATTATTATTATTATTATTATTATTATTGTTTATTTTACATTTTGGCAACATCTTTGGTGCTAAGCATTTCTGCTGTGTTTTTGCACTGCACTTCCCAGAGATCACCTGTCAATCAAACAGTGTCTCCAGCACTGTGATGTCTTTTTCTTTGGATTTTCTGTTGGTGACGTTTGAGTTTCTGTTGGTGGTGCTCTTTTCTTTGTCTGTTCAGCCTGTGCACTGCTCATGTTAACTACTCAGTTCTTCTATTTATCCCAAACAAATCACCGTTGCTGCTGCTGGAAATGTAAAACACATCACTTTCTGTGTACCAGAGACATCGGGTGTTTAGAACAGCAAATGGAAAACCTTTCATGACCCACTTCATGAAAGGTTTTACTGGTTTATTGGTTGAATTACTATTGTGTTACATAAGTCTGCAATAGCAAGTAGTAAAATGGACAATTATTAAATGAAAATGTCACCGATTTTTACTTTATTTAAAAGCAGCTTGAATGTAAAGCTTTAGTCTCCTTGTTCTGAAGACTTGAGAGAGCAGATGTGTTGCCAATGAAACTTGGGTCTAGTGTGGTCCCTCGCACACAGCCTGAGTGACAGGGCAGCGTATAGCCCTGGAATTCCCCACGCTCCTCCTCATTGCAGGACATGGTGGCCTCACTTGAAGTCGAGCGAGGAATAAAGGATTGCCTTCTGTATTTTTTCATTAGACTTTTCTTTTGTTACTGAATACATAAATCCATTGTGGCAAGATGCAATATGTATCATGGCGCTCCACCTGCGGACGTCTCATAATGGCTGCCATGTCCCCCCAGTCAGGGATGATAAGTGAACCCCCCATGAATGTTAATGATAGTGATCATTCTGAACCAGCCCGCCTCTCTGTCTTCGCGCACAGCCTGCATGTCACACACAGGGTGGCAAGGTTCAAGGGACTAAAATGAAAACAAACACTCAGGGAGATATATAAATAAATAAGGAAGGAAATGAATGAATGAATGGCTGAATGAATGAATGCATATAGCGTCGCCTGAAAAAAATAGGGGTATGATGAAGTAGCCATATACCGTAGGCATACAGGCTCCTTGTGACTTTTTGGATTACTGTTGGTAAAAAATCTGCACTTTCTGGCAGCGGCATGTTTCATGATGTTGATTAAATATTGTGCAATTTAATGTGCGGTCCTTATTGCTGTAATATTTTGTCGTATGTACAGTAGTAATAGGCTGATGTTTTTTTATATTATTTACAAGGACAGTAAACACTGGGGAGCAGGTGGGTTCAAACAGATGTGGCTGTTTACATGACCACAATAGTCTGGGCTTTATATCTGGTCATTGCTTGTAAATGGCTTTGACAACATGCACACTTGCAGGGGCACAGAAAGGCTTGACTCAGCTAATCAAAACTGACAATATTAAAATCACCATGAGCCTTTTTCTATAAAGGGCAAATGTAACATGCGCTTATGGATCCCAATGCAGGATAGTGCACGTGCAACATTAAAGATGCACGCTGGAAAGATTATACCAAAACTATACAGATATCAGCGTGAAGAACAGAGTTCCTCAATCTAACACACAATGAGACCTCCACTTAGTCACAGTTACACCCACACCCCACTCTGCGCGATGTCCTGCTTCATACTTCATGTATGTCTCTTCCTTTTGGTGAGTTGTTTTCACCAACACAGCGGCATCTCCAAGCAACACACCCAGCTCAAGTAACAGGCGGGGGGAGAAAGCAAACACGGACCCTACGCCAACTCATCCCCCTCTCTACATCTCACCGCTTCCTCCTTGTATAACTTTGCCAAAGTCCTTGGAACTTGCCAAATCCGGTCATGCCTGCTTAGCTTGCTGGACTGATTGTGCCAGAAAAGAAAATAAGACACAGATGTATACAAACTCTTGGTGGTGCCAGTGGAGAGACAGCTAATGGCTTCATCTCGACCCTCTCAGTGTAGCTGGGCACAGGTGGGGATAATTAGAGATCTCTCCCCGCTCAAAGTCAATTCTTTACCAGTTGTGACAACCGAAAGGAGGCTAGGATGCCATGCCCCTCCCATTAAGAACCCCCCAACCCCCAGCCCAGCCCCAGTAAGAGCACCAATACATCAGACCCCGCGTTACAGTAGTTGATGCCTCTGGGCCCAGCCTACCAACGGTTTGTGTTAGCAACAGTGGAGGAAACTCAAAGTTTTTCCAAGCAGACGCTCAGAAACCTCCCGTCGAGTCCCTTAGCAGACCTTCCGCTGTCAGGCCAGGTTGCATCAGCTCATGTGGAAGAAGCACAGAGGAACCACAGGCACAGGGACTATTTCAAAGCCAAGACTAATCTTTAGGTCGAAACACACAGCTCAGGCCTCGCAGAAGTAAAAAGTGACAAATGACAAGAAGTGTAATGACTTGCTTTTTTCCCCCCCATATCCTTTTGGAAACCAAACACCTTTGAAATCAAGCGTGCCATGAAAAACAGTTAGGTGTCTCAATCCAGATTGCTGCCTCATTTAATAATTTATGTTCCTGAACTCCAGATGTTTGAATGAGCTCCAAAGTGTGACCCCAGCCCTCTCTCTGGGAGACGTGTAATGAAATAATCCCGCATGAGCAATTCCTGATGTAAAGCGCAGTACCATCATATAGCCTGTGTGCTTCAAAAGACTTGAAAGCCCCTTTTCCTCCGTTAGCCTGAGTGACAGCAGAGAGACATGTGTCTTCAGATGAGAGGAGGCGAGTCTCATTACGGCGTATTTGGTTGACATTGAGTGATTCAAGTGTTCATGGACAATTCAGACACACTGATATAAAACACATTAAATGTCTTTCACAGCACTTTACCTGACACTGTTCATCTACACTCATCTATTATCCCTGACGAGACGGGTTTTGTCGCGGCTTTAAGTCTGAGATCAGGACGGTGAGGAGGGAGTGAAAAGCAACCAGCAAGCAGACACCTCGAAAAAAGGAAAAAATATATGTACTGTATATATATTTAAAAATATATTTAAAAAAGAAAATAAATCAAAACTTGAAATGGGAAATATTAGATTTAATTTGGTTTTCAAATAAAATTCTCAAATTCTATGTTCACAACTATAATATAACTTAATTCCAACTGTTTCAGGACAATGTGTGGTACTATAGGTAATACAGTATAATGGCTATTTGCTTTTGACAAATTTGATGACATGCAGTTAGGATGAAAAGTGAAAACATATAGAAAACTTTTTAACAAGATAAACCACCCCGGATATTAGATTTCCTGCTGCACAATTATCATACATGATATTATTTGGACATCATGCATGAAAAAGGAAGATGGCAACAGGGGGAGGCATCCTGTCAGTCACGCAGGAAACTGTATATCATGACTAAGCATACAGAGATGGTGACACACTGAGCTGACCTGAGCAACCTGAAACACAATGGCTGTGACAGTCAGTGAGGATTTCCAGGTCTGTCAGGATAAAGAGAGAGCTCCACCTTCCACGCACATACTCAAGCACACCCCATGGCATTAGCATGTGACTCCAAAAAAATGTTGTCTGGCTAGTTTGCAAGTACACTGCTACAAAGTATCTAACTTGTACTTTACACTATGTGGCTATACAAAGGCATGCAGCAATAAACAAGAAAATACAAATTTGATTATTTCAGCTAAAATTGCTAAGAGTGTGAACAAAATGATAATGAATACCGGATTGCTCACTTACGTTTATGGAGAAGCTTTTTCACTTTGCTGGATTGGGAGTATTATCAAACCCAAGGAACCAAAGTCAATACAAGTAAGTCCACAGTCAGAAGTTAGTTTAGTTTGATTTAAATTCCTTCTCTTTGACACCAGGGCACTGATCCTCATTCTTGCTGCAAAGGCTTTGAGGGGAGAGTGAGGCGAGGATAGAGATGGGTTGGAGGCGGTGAGAGGGCAGGTGAGTGGAGAGGATGCCAAGCCCAGTGGTCAGCGGGTATCAGAGAGAGGGCGGCTGTCACGTCCTGCTGACTTAGCCAAGACAGATGAGACAATCAGCAACCCAAGGCCTGGACAGCTCATCAACCCTGCCTGCATTCAATGTTTTCAGGGCAGCCTTCAACATTTCAACCTGCTTAAGAGTTCCTCTCTTGTCATGGAGAAAGTGAGCATCGGGGTAAATCGTTCCTCAACCACGATAGTGTTCTTATACAGCAACTTTCCAAACACTTCATTGTACACTACAATTTAAAAAACAATTCATCTTTTTTCTGGTAATGCTAATGCTAATACCTATCGTTAAATGTAAATTCAAGTTCAATTTCAAACCTGTGACGGAACAGCCTCTCTAAACACCAGGCTAGGTGGTAATAGAGAAATTATGGAAGATCTTAAGTATAGCATTTTAACATCAACAGATCATCACCACATTCAATTTCTGACGTTATTACTGTAATCAGACGAGATCATTGGCAGCCCCTACCGGCCTCTACACTGCATTATACATTGGTATGCCACTGGGTCAGGTTCGGTGGGAAATCTACAGTCTTGCTTTATGGCACAAAACAGGAAGAGGGCGCTGTTCTTCCAGTGCAAAGGGAGCTGAAGAATTTCTGGCAGCGGCAGATGGTCGAGAATGGAAAAATGATGGAAAAATTACTTCCAACATGTTTATCCTCTTCAATAAAGTGAAAGAGAAAATAAACGCATGCGGAGAGATGCCAGGGAATGGCAAAATCCTCTTTGCGATAGGAAGTATCAGCGTTTAAACTGATTAATTTTTGGAAACACTAGCACTAACAGGGGCACTGGCATGAGATTGAGGCTACCAGTTGTCTCAACCATGGTCTATTTGTTTTACGCTAATTATACCAAGGCATGACAATTAATTTAACAATGATAAATTGATGATTAAAAACGGTACATGGAGCACCTTTAAGCAGGTTTTCCAATATTTTTCTGGATGCTTTCCGGACACATTACTGCTACAACTGACAAATCGACCTCACCGTGTCCCAAGTGTCCTACTGTACTGTAGATCCTGTAACAATAAATGTGTGTGTGTGTGTGTGTGTGTGTGTGTGTGTGTGTGTGTGTGTGTGTGTGTGTGTGTGTGTGTGTGTGTGTGTGTGTGTGTGTGTGTGTGTGTGTGTGTGTGTGTGTGTGTGTGTGTGTGTGTGTGTGTGTGTGTGTGTGTGTGTGTG